>JADDOH010001498.1:0-143830 GCA_016648135.1 Agrypnia vestita
CTTGGTCGTGAAATATTTCCCAGCATTTGATTGCATGAAAGATCTTCTCCACACCGTCTGTCCCACCACAAAGGTTTGGTGTTTCCTTCGCAGATTATATCGCGCAGCATTCCGTTGAAAAGCTTTCAGTAGAGCCAAGGAGACCTGGTCATATACTTTTTCCATATCGCTTAGATGTTCTAGCCGTTGCCTTAGGGCTTCCTCGTCGGATTCTACTCCTCTGTTGGACATCGGCAGGTGGAAACTCCCGTGGGGAATAGATTCGAACCCGTGCATGAGAGAAAATGGGGAATGTCCGGTAGCAATACTCATGCAGTTGTTTAAGCTCGAACAGATCTCTGGTAGCTTAGCGCACCAATCCCTTTGGTTGCTTTGTACAAGAATCGACAGCGCAGTTAATATATTGGCATTCTGCCTTTCACTAGGATTATTTTGCGGGAAATAGTAAGCATTGGTGAACAGATCGGATATCCCCATAGAGGTCGCGAAGTTCTTAAATTCTCGTGAAATAAATTGCTTTCCGTTATCGGTTATCAGTGTCTGTGGTACCGAGTAAGGGAGGAACACCTGTTTCCTTAGAACGTCGATTACTGTTTTTGATGTAGCGTGTCGTAGGGGAATCGCCCATACGAATTTTGTAAAATTATCTACTACGGTCAAGATGTGCATATTTCCTCGCTTGGAAAGTGGCAGGGGGCCGACAAGATCGCAGGACAGCGATTTCATAGGTCGGATCAGTCTCTTGGGGGTCTCCATGAGCCCCTGAGGCCCCCGGTTGCTTCTTTTATATGCCTTGCATGTCTCACAACCGTCCACGAATCCCTTTACGGAGGCATACATTCCCTTCCAGTAAAATGTGCGGGAGAGGTATTCGTACGTCTTTAACACTCCCGGGTGACAATTATGGTAGTGACACTCACGTATCAGTTCTGTACTTTTGTCCGAAGGTACGACTATCTTCCACGGGGACCTACCGGGCCCGTTTCTCTCGTCGGTCGGCGCCTTAGTATATCGATAAAGGTGGTGTTCGCCCAGCATGAAGTTTGGGACGGAATCGGGCCGTTCGTCGCATTGTCGGCGCAGCCGTAGGTAGGCTGCGTCGGCAGTATCATTGTAGGAGGAGGCTAGCTCCAGGCTGCCTATCTCGATACGGCTGAGTCCGTCAGCTAGGTGGTTTTCGCACCCCTTTTTGTATTGAAAGGTGAAGTCATATTGGCTTAGCCGACAGGCCCAGCGGCTCAGGCGTCCGCCTGGAGACGATAATGTTGATAGGTATTTGAGACATCCGTGATCGCTAATCAGTGTAAAGTGTGTCCCCTCCACATAACTGCGGAAGTGATGGACCGAGTCCACGAGTGCCAACAGCTCTCTTTCGGTGACGCTGTACGATCTTTCAGGCTGGGTGAGCTATCGAGAATAGTATGCTATAATATGTTCCGATTTGTCAGGCATTTTTTGTGAGAGGAAGCTCCCTATGCTTATTGCACTAGCATCGCATGTTAGGACATACTCGTGATCATGGGACGGAGGCTTCAATATGGGCGCCATCACCATAGCTCTTTTAAGGGCGACGAATGCCTCCTCGGCCTCTTCGCTCCAAACAAACCTCTTTCCGAGAAACTTGGAGCTGGTCAGCCGACATAAGGGGCTGGCAATTTTTGAGAAGTTCTGTATGAATCTTCGGTAATATGACAATGTGGCGATGAAGGCCCTAGTTTGTTTTACCGTCGTCGGCCTCGGATAGTTGACCATCGCCGAGATTTTGTCGGGATCGGTACGTATCCCCTCTCTGTCTATAACATGTCCCAGATATTTAAGAGAGTCCTTGCAGAAGTTGCATTTGCTCAGTTTTATAGTTAGCCCAGCCTCTTTCAGTCGAGAAGCTACTTTTCGTAGTAAGGAGACGTGCGAATCAAAATCCTCGCTACACACCAGTATGTCGTCCATATATGTGGATACATTTGGGCCCAAGTCGGAGAAACAAGAATCCATCAGTCTCTGTAGCTCGGCTGGTATGTTTTTCAATCCAAACGGGCATACCTTGAACTGGAATTGACCGCGACCCTCTACGAAGAAAGCGGTCTTTTCGCGACTTCCGGCGGCTAGAGGGATTTGCCAGAATCCGGAGCTTAGATCTAGGGTGGTGAGATACTTGGTGTTTCTTAAGTTTTCAAGAGTTCGATTGATATTGGGCAGCCGGTATGAGTCTGACTTGGTGACGTCGTTCAATTTCCTTGGGTCTAAGACAAAGCAAGCTGACCCGTCCTTTTTTGGTACGATAAATACGTTGTTGAGCCACCCGCTCCGAGCTGGTTCTATTACGTCTAGGGCCATCATAGTATCCAATTCCTGGATCAACTGTTGACGCCTGACGTGTGATACGGGATAGGTTCTTTGTTTAACCGGAGGGTGGTCTCCGGTGTCGATCACATGTGAGACCAAACGGGTTCTCCCAAGGCCTACTTTTTCAAAGGAGATATCTGTGAAGTCGCTCTTGACTGAATCTAGCCGAATTCTTTGCTCAGAGGTGAGTTCGTCGATAGATATCAGGCAGGCAGGAGGTGTGGTGCGGTCGCTAACGGCGGTAGGTTCCGTAGCCGCTAGGGCGATACGGGCCTTTCCGTTGGGAAATAGGCTGGGGGCTAGGCCGGAGATTCGCAAGAACGGGGCTCCCAGACTGATGCAGTCGGAGAGTGACGGTACCACGACGAAGTTAACCTGAACGAGCCGTTGGTCAAAACGCACGGGCAGGGTGATAGTGCCGCTGGAAAATAGCGGAGAGTCGTCTAGCGTTCGCACCGAAATGCCAGTGGGTCGGAGCCTAGAGCCGAGGTCGACGAATGATTCATATAACGTACCACCCAGGATATTCGCGCCGGCACCAGAGTCGAGTAGGGCTCTGAACGAGATTTGATGTATTTTAAAAGAAAGCAACGGCCTGTTGTCTAGTTCGTTGGACATCGGGGCTGTATTTAAATGGTAGGTGGTCTTGAACAGTCTGATTGAGGCCAGCCAATCAATCCATTCCTTCGAGCGGTATGGAGATTGGCTGGACATTAGTTTTTTGAGTTGTATGGAAAGTTAGGTGGTGGTCTCGATACATCGGGGAAGGGAACCACCGAATTCGGGCGTTTACTGGGCTGTATGCCTTCACTTTTTATTTGTAAGCGCGGCGACCGTCTTGGCGGCGGTGCCTGACCGGCTGCCCTTCGTCGCCGGGGACACTCTCTAGAAAAATGGTTTCGCTCGTTGCAATTAAAGCAGTGCGGAGATCTTGATTTAGTAGGGGCCGACGCAATTGCTCTTGGGTTAGGGGCCTTGCGCGGAGGCTGTCCGAGAGGGCCTTTTAACGAAGGAGAGTCTAGTCGTTCGAACGCGGAACAAAGTGACTCTAGGGCGGCCACCGACGTGGGTCGCGAACTGACTAGGACTGCTGCGAACCTCGGGAGCAGTCCACGGCCGAAGACCTGAAGGAGTTCTTCCTCTGACAGAGGAGTGTCAACGATGTGGTTTAGTGTTAAGATTCTAGCCACATAATCCGCGGCTGTTTCGGAATCGGATTGTTTCGATGTCCATATTTCGAGTTTCTTGTCGACCGAATAATCCGGCCGCTCGAATCTATGGAGGAGAGATAATTTGAACTGGTTCCAAGATAGGTCTGCTCGAATAGTAGCCCTATAGAAAATTAACGCCCTATGCTTTAAAAATTCTGGAAGGACATGAGTCAGCTGTTGGACGGGATAGCAGCGCGCGCGCGCTATTTCCTCTAGGCGAATTAAAAATTCGCGCGCGTCGCCGGTGCCAGAATAAGGAGTGACTGGCCAGGAGCCAAAGTTGACATTTGGAATATTTAATCGCGATTCTGGTTGCAATAATGAGGGTGCCTGGGTAGCGGTTGTAGTAGATTCGGTTACTGTCAAAGGTGTATCCGTTGTTAGTTCAGGTGCCATAGACAGGTCCTCGTACGCATGGGCATGGGCGATTGGAGCCACATGTGGTTGCGTGCAGGATTCGTTGTGTAGTCTGGCTTGCTCGCGCAATGCGGCCAAACCAGATAATGGGGTTATTCCTTGCTCGCGAAGAGCCTTTCTTAACGTGTGTAAATGAGCAGTTTGGTAATTAGGAATGCTAGAAAGGGTTTCCATGGTAAGGTTAGTGGTGAACTTGAGTTATATTTGTAGTTGCAAGCAGCCGAGATATTGATTTAGAAAATTGAAATTTGAATTACGATGATAGCTAGGCGTATCAAAACTTTTGAGCCCGAGTGTACTCGATGTGGTCCAAAACTTATGAGTCGTACAGTGGGCGTTTTTTGTAGACGGGGAATGGCGCGAATTATTTTGGTAATTAATGGCGATTATTTTTACGCGGTACGACAGTCTTAGGATGTGAGAGGAAAGTGGAACAGTTTTTACAACAAATGCTAGAGTTCTACAAGATTAAATAAAAGAGTGTGTACTGATTGACATTATTTTTTTACTTTATCCATACAATGTGTAACCATTTTTTGACCAATCTGAAATCTGTAAGGGGTGGCCCCACGTTGGGCGCCAGTGAAATGTTCAATTTTTCAATAAACCCCTGAACGCGGTTGCCGAGAACGTACTTGCTCTCTCATATGTAGAATTTCTTCTACACGATCTAACTGACCAACCACGTTCAGGGTTATCTTACCAGGATTCTAAGTCTCAATGGTTGTGGTCCATTCCCGTTACTTTCTTTCAGATTGGTTGGGGAATTGTATGGAGAAAGCAAAATAAAAAGAACAGGGCCTGTATGGTTTTTACATGAGGTTTAATTACAAAGATGTTATCCAGTCAGTTCAGTACACAGAGAATAGTTCAAAAGGGACAAATTTTACAGTATACTATACAGTTTATAAACATGGTTTCATACGGGACAATGACATACAATAGTAAAAAGGTTTACGAAAAACACAGCGCCGAATTGTCAAGTATGACCCTGGTGGCCACTAAAGTCAAAATGGATACTCCTTTATAACGGAATTTAATCACAGTCGGGTCCAATACAGAATATTAATTTACATATAGTTAAGCTTCCAGAGGTCGGCCCAGTAGAGGCTCATGGGATATAAGAGTAAGTAGGAACAGGGATTGGAACAGACTTTGTGTTTCCTATTTTAAAAGTTACATCACTTGAGTTCGATTAATGTCACTTGGTTATCCCTTTGGTAACCTTTTGTAAATAGTTTGCGAATGTTATAGATTGGCCATAATTGGCTGCTGTAAATTATGTATAGGTATAATCAAACACTTGAAACCTGTAGTTTTTCTTCTGAGTATGGAGTGGATCGACCACCTTTAGTAAGGGTGCCAGCCCTGATCAGCTGTAGGAGTCGGCGGACGCTTGTCCTCCGTCAGCTGATCGATCGGAATGCCCGAACCGGGCGCCCGAAGTTTATGGTGATTTTTAAACAAGAAGACGCCAATGACGGTTGAATCTTATGAAGTCCAAAGCACGGTATTTTTATTAAAACTTAAAAGAACAAGCGTTGTTTAATAGGGGACGAAAACGATTGTTTTTATTATACCCCTTGTTGGCGGGGAATGTTCAGGACGCCAATAGTAATGTATTATATTTTTTGCAAAGGGGGCTCAAGGCGCTTGCGAGGAACCCTTTTTTTTAACTTTGGTTTACTTCACCCTGGTTGTTTATAAAAACATAGAGAACGATTATTATAATGTATTTATTATGAGACCGACATTGTCTCACACGACGAACTAGTTACTATATGCGTTTAAACTAGTTGAACACACTGTTTAACCTTATAACCCGGCGGGAAGTATATTATTAAATCGTTTGAACACACTGTTTAGCTTTGTAACACGGCGGAAAGTATATTATTAAATCTTTTGAACACACTGTTTAGCTTTGTAACACGGCGGGAGGTATGTTATTGGCTCACATTTGAAAATTCACAACGAACAATTCCGGCACCGTAACTTTTATACAAATGGCGGCCGTAATTTGCTTAGGGCGGACGGCGTAGCTAACGCACCGCAGAGCTCGGTTCCCGGATAGTGACTCGAAGACTGACTGGTGCAGGCTGGCTTGCCGGGCGCGGAGTTATCCTATATTAGCGCGGAGCGGAAGAGGGTGCGGGGGGGGGTTGCGCGCCGGTACAGTTGCTCCAAGAGTATGGCAGCGCGGCCTCCCACGGCACGCCTTGCGTCTCCTGCCCGGAGGCCCCGCGACGGCAGTGGACGGGGATACTATCATAGTGTGTGTGACTCGTAAGCCTGTGTGTGTAACCTACGCGCGCTGGCTCCGGCCGCCTCGCTTGACGTGTGCGATTTCGCGTATTATTTGGTTAGGACGGAATATGTAATATTTACTGATTTTAAATTTATTTTGTTACGACAGAATAGTAATACTTCCTTTTTTGTCTAAAAGGAAGCATTACACAGAACACATTTGGATTGTGAAAATTCGATGTCCAGAATACGCCATGTACGCGACAGCCATGGCATTCACATGCCCGAAATCATATTCAGATATTAGTGCCATAAAATTATCCGTCAAAAATTCAATTTTATGGACATTAAAAACATTTTGCTGTGTTGTATTTCAATTTAAAATTTCCTGCCTCTAAAAAACGTTTTACTTGCACTGTAAAAAATGGAACATTGATATCTGAGGACATAAATTGAACCCAAGATTTTTAAATCACCCACAAACGTGAGTTACCAAGAGTTCAAAAATAGTCATACGAGTATACAAGCACAATAATATAAAAGTAAAATAAAAAAATCTTTATCATAGATAAAAATGTAAATATAAATGATATTTTTTTTATAAAATTACTAGCTGTAACCTATCAATAATGACGGTACTTTTATATGCCGGTTCCTAAAGAATAAATAATTTACTTATTTATAGCCGTAACCCATGAAGTAGTAATAAATACTTTTATCAAAATATTTAAACACTTTTTTATATTTCCCCGGCAGCTAATGGCACCTACTATTTTGAACCCTGGAAATTATTAATTAATTAATTTTGATGTTTATTTATAATCTATAATTAAATAATTAATATTATAGATTAAATAAACATCAAAATAAAAAAAAATTGTAAAATAAAAAATTTCTGATACCAGGAATCGAACCCGAGTCCCCTGGATGGGAGCTGCGAGCTGGGAGAAAATGTTTATAAACACTTAGTGTACCTAGAGAAAATAAATTTTTGAAAATATATTGTGCGCAGTATAATTTTTTTTGGTACAAATACTTCCGTCTTTGCTAAGTTCTACATGTAATCTATATTCTAAGGGTCTCGCACATACGATGATGGCAACTTTCGTAGGACTCCGCGATCGAGTTTGCTCGCTCAGGGTTCAAGCCCCATCTCTTAATTTCGTTTTTTTTAATCGTGAAGTCGAACGAAATTACGGACGTTACATGATGGACGGACGGACGGACGGACAGACAGTGAAATTATTGTAATTGGGATAAAAACATCTACCTCTTTTTTGTTGTTATTTTATGGTACCTACCTTTTGGTTACCTTGTATGTTGTGGGGAGTATCCATTTAAATTGAACCCGCTTCAAATAAATGGCGAATGTACTTTTTTCGTTTACACCATAATTCTGTTCATGTATGATCTTATCATTAGTTTCATCATTAGCGGTCTATTTATAAGATCTCATATTTTAACGTTGTTTTATTTATATAATAAAAATAAATTCTTTAATAAAAAAGGTATACAAGCGCAGAATTGGATCTTCGAATAACTATTGTGTATAAAATATAAAGCAAATCTTTAGATAATGATCTTCAGATAGCCATTGCAAAAAATTAAACCCCGCAGTCATAAGAATTACATCACATCTAACGTCTTTCTTGTTCATTCTTAAATAAAACAAAACAAAAACCCTGGAACATTGAAGATTTTTTATGAAAATTTATTTAGATTGCTAATTTGAAACCCACTGTCCCTTAAATCACCACGAAAAAAACAGATGAAGAATTGAAGACATATTAACAAGTGTTATCAAACCAGGGCTGTTAGTCATCTTATCAACTTAACCTGTTTTTCATCTAATTAGTTTCCATTTTAAGTCTGGTAGTCAGAGAAAAAAGAACGCCGCACACTTCTATCCTGGCACATAACATTTGTTTCGACCACATTCATACATCTTCCCTTGCGCGCTCTTCGATTATTTTTTTAACAGGGCCATTCAACAATATTTGGTTTACCTAATCAAGCGAGGACTTTGAAGGACACCCTCTGTTCGTGATGCCTTCAACACTCGCCTCATATATTTTCTTTACCCCATCCTCTCCTCGCTAATGCACTCACAAGACCAAACCATCACGGCAATCTTTTCTCTGTTCCATCTTCTATGCTACAGCCAGCACTACTTCCAATTTGTTCACTCCTTACTCTACAGAACACAGATATTTTACACATGCGCCTAAGCGATCGTCTTCAATCGCATTAAGTTTGTCTTCACACAAGCTTAAATTTTCAGGTAAACACCTAGTAAACATGCTTTGAGCGAGTTAATACAGAGATCATTTTTTTTTGCAGTATGTTGTTGACTCGACCTGCGGACAAGGATCTATTAGGATTGTGGCGTGCCAGGCCTGCCTGAAACTCTAGTCCTTCGAAGGTCCCAAGCGAGCCAATCACGCTCGAGGGATTAGCGCCCGACCTAAAGCCCGAGGCGCCATCTTCACTCCTTCCTCGACCGGCGCTCTCGACACCCCGAATATTGTACGCAAACATTATATTTTGTAAAGTAACTTGAGTCTACAATAAACTTCTGGTCTAACTGTGAGTATATATTTCTCTACCATCCTGTATCGCAATACACATTAGCCTCACGCACACCTTCTGCGCACACTATCACGCCAGATGTGACTGCACATCTGTGGCAGAAATATGCAGTCACCCTGTGCCTTCGCGAATACCTGTACATCAAATACAGCCACCGCATCTAAAATACTGCTGGCTCACATCCTCAATCTGCCAAAAGATGATCTGCGGGTCATGTTTAGAATATAATGTAAAAAGTGCCAAAAAATCAGTTGGTCCTAGGTAATTAAAATTTTAAACTGTTTTCAGAAAAAATAATATAGGTAAACTTATTTACATACTTCTAATATACAATACATTAATAATAAATTATTCATTAAGAATATTTTAATGAAAAGATCTAATTAATAGTTATAAGTTGTACGAATATAATAAAAAAGTTCTAAGAGGTTTCAAGATTCAAAATTGTATTTATTTAATTATATTGTAAATTATTTATGATGTTCATAGCGTTAAATTTGTGTTTGGGCTAAATTATTATTATAATGTTAATATTATTTTAGATAATTGAGGAACGCTTTAAAATTTCTAAAAATTATTGTTATTTTAAAATATATTAAATAATTTACAGCATATTTTGTGTGTAATTATTATAAAGAATAACTATGAACAAAAAAAATCTTGAATATTAACGAGAAATTAATAAGACCGGCCTGATACAATTTATCAAAGAGTTTTCTGAGATAATAGAGCATTTGGTCAGCATGTTAAATATATCAGGAACAATATTTAAAATTAATAAAATCTTTTTTAATTTCAGAAAGGAATGTTTTTTCACATTTAGCTTACTGTTTTATTTTATTCAAAATAATTAAGTAACTTAGCTATACTTTCCCACGTTTTTATTAGCTTCACCTGTTTGTCTGGACGTAATCTTAAAATCGATATATCACCTGCTTCTCAATGTCCACTGGATTTATGTTCAATGTAACTGGAATTTTGCTCACAGACGTATTCTCAATGATAATAAATGAATCAGATTTACTAATTAATCGATAAATCCAACATAATTAATGAGCTCACCAAAATATGATGATAGTTTCCTTCCGAAGAGATTTTATGAGCTGGTTAATATTTAGACAAAATGTATAATAAATAAATAAATTGAAATATATTATATAAACAAATGAATTTTTAATAATCGACATAAGTTACTGTAATGATAGTACAACTTTTCGCAAAAAACAAGTAATAAATATTGAAAAAAAATGCAAACTTTGATATTGCATATCACCATAACTATTGATATTAGGCCATGGTTGCTTGGATATTTTAGACTCATAACATAGTCAGGAATCTACCGGCCAAGTTTCTGCTGCTAGCTCTGGTACACCCTGTATATATGTCAATTATTTTAAAGACCATAATTTAATAAAGGACGATGATGCTTTATAAGATTATGGGGATATGAGATGAAATACATGCATGCAATTCATGAGTTTGTTACCCGGAAGCTGCTCTGACGGGGTTCAGTACAGCTTCCACGTTGCAGAATAGTTTAATCCAGAATGTGAGGATTTGGTTACAAGTAGGGAAATACTTCTCTTCTATCAAGTAACTAAGTATCGGTTTAGAATATGATACTTCGTATTAATATAAACCGACAAACTTAAATTAATAATAAATAGCTTAGAGCCCGACCCAGCAGTACTGAAATTATTATTATGATGACGATATAACTTGTTAGTACCTACTTGAAATACATTGCATCGGATGTGGCCAATAGTGATGGGTCCGCTTGGTACTCACTACTACAATGTAGTACTACATTACATTGAAGTGCACACTTTACACCTTTTGAAGTGTAGTGCACGCTACAACTACCCACACTTAAAAGTTATCGAAAGAACATACAACACATAGTACACTTCATTTCAAAGCGAACACTACAAAGTGCATACCTCCAAATGTTACTTTAGAGAAAATATCAGAGTTTGTCTTAAATTTTTTTCCCGTTGACATTTTTTTTTTGGCTCGCCAAATATTATTTTATCCAAATTGTATATATAAATAATATACAATTTTGTAGTACAATTACTTCATTTCATTACTTCACTTCATTAATACTACAATTTCTTCATTACTTCACTTCATTAGTACTACAATTACTTCACTTCATGTAGTTTGTACTACAATAATTGTAGTGTACACTTTGTAGTCTTCAAACTAGTGAACGTGTGTGTGTTGTAGTCTTCATTTTGAAATGTACTTTTTCCCTTCGCTAGTGGCCAATAATACATAAGCAATCTAATAACGTGCATCGCTATCAATTGCATGTAAATTGTCTGTATGTCATTATAACTAATTCCATTACGTAGATAGGGTAAAAGGACATTATGTAGAACATGATCAAAATTAAGCTAATAGAGAATATGAAATTCTCTGCTGCCCTTCGAAATAATATGTAGGTACGCACACGTGTAAGAAACGTGTTTGTTTGTAGTAACACACAAGTTGTGAATAAAAAATATTTAAAAAAATCTCATAAAAAATCGACAGATGCGTGCCTGGGTCAAGTATGGTAAATTGCAGTAAGTAAATTTTAAAGAAATAATTTTTCGTTTATTGCTAATTTCTTAATACGAATATTAATTTATTACAAATTCTACCTACCTGGATATATTTATTTCATTTATACTAAATGTGAAAAATTGTCCAAGAAGAGAAATCTACCGTTTTTCTTTTACAAGTCCAACATATTAGATCCAATTTGAAGAGCCGTTTAAATTGGTAATAAATTTAATAAAAGTTTTTGTGTATACCTTACATCGTTTTTATTTTAAATAAAAATTAAAGCAACTATTATCTTTGTTAAAATTTCTTTAAAAAAACGGCATACGCCACTTTCAGTTTCAAAAAATTAACCCAATGGTATGAATAAGTAAAAGTTGAAAAAATTAATAAGGATCGTGTTATAAAAAAAAATTAAAATACATTTCGATATTATTTAATGTGTAAAAATATGATATATACATTATTTCATATTCGCGTCACTTTAAAAAGTGATAAATTATAATTTTTATCTTCTTACATATATTTTTAATAATAAATATTAAAAATAAAATAGCGATAGTGAATCGCAGAAACTAATGGCCGCGAAGCGGCCGAAACAGCCTTCTACAGGGCCTAGCAGCAAGATAACTCAACTAGTGGCTAACTCGGCCATCTGTTAGAACTTGTAACTAACTCGGTCATGTGATCATCTCGGAACTGATAGAATGGCGGGCTTTGTTAATTCTTGATTAACCGAGACAGTTTAAGACAAACTTGCGTAATTTAACAGACAAGGATTCATCTGGTTTACTTAGCAAAGTGGTCTAATCGCTCATATTAGACAACAAATATGAGCGATTTAAATTCCACTGTTAACCCAATTCTCACATCATAAATCCTTTAATTTACATTAAGAACAAAAATAACATTGAATGACTTTCTTTGGTTCTCGTCATAAGAGGAATGTCACTATTTAATGGCGTAGTTAGAGCTCTTCACAAAACTGCCCTTATTTTAATCAATTATGCATCAATAAATAATGAAATTATGGCGAATATATTTGGCGATTTAGTGTGTATAGGTGAAGGTATTTTAATAAGAAAATGCCCACCCGTCCAAAGGCATTTTCTTAGCGCGTGACGTTGTATTGTATGAGTGGCGCGTGGTATGTTTGAGATTATTCAGCAGAGGAAAGATGAGTGGATAGATGGGTACAGGGCCAAAATTATACTAACGATTCACTGTGGTATTTTATTGGAAACAATTTACAGATGTGGCGTCGAGAACAGAAATATTGCAAGCGACAACTAAATATCGGAGACCACGACCAGGTTAGCCGCATCATGCCCCTGAATGGTAGACATCGTCCGATGCGTGCGGTCAGAGCAGCGACGGATCTGGACCACCACACATATTTTTATTTTTTATACTTCTCATAATGTATTATTAATGTTAAAAAACGTACCTCGAACACGTACTGCAATTTATTTTGATTGAATACATACAAAAGTATATTGAAACTATATGATAGATTCAGGAGGAATAAGGCACTATCGAAATATCATGAACACTTTATAACGCTCAGTCGAGTAACCGCTAGAAATAGGAAGAAAGTTCTCGAGGCATCGCGAAACCAATATGTTTTGTATAACAAAGGTGAAGGGAGTATCCCACGGAACAGTGATTGCTTTAACAAATGTGACATAGAAATCCACAGAAACCAGCGACAACCGGCGGCGGCTGGATGGACAGTATTCGACAGCGCATCTGTGAATTCCAGCGATAAGAAATCAATAAATTACCTATCCAAAGAGAAGTTTTCTAGTGCGGACCTGAGAGATTTGTGCATATAACGTGCGAGATGTAGAGAGACGTGAGAGAGGCAAGAGACCTGAGAGATGTAACGTGCATCAGTATACAAGTTAGTCAAGACTAACAAAAATGCAGCAAAGATTCTAGAACGAATTACGAAAATGGATAATTAGTGTATGAATTATTTCAGAAATATTTACACACTTAGTTTATTTCGTGTCAACTGTTTTTTTATGAAATTAATAAAATCTTGTAATAAGTTACCGTGTTTCATTTATTTTCAACCTGTCTCGTGAGAATATTATTTAAATAATTATTAAATTCAAATAATAATTGTTCAAATAAATTTGTTAATTTAAATGATAATTGTTTTTTGTAGAAACAAAAAAAAATTTACACAAAAATGTATAATATTTCTCTTTCAGAGTAAATAGAAATCTAATATTTCATAATGCGTTATGTAAATTAGTAAGAATAAATTGTATTTCATAAATTATTATGTAAATTGAGTAACAATATATTTCAAGATATTTAAATACTTTTCCTAGCATTTAAATATCCATACTGCTGATTATTAAAATGGCTCGAAAGCATGACTGATGTCATACTTGACTTCACCTATTAATAAAACATCTCGAAACCCAAGAAGTAAAATACAAAATTACAATTAAACCCAAGTAGAGATAACAAACATCGTTTATGTTTTCGACCCAATTGAATGATGACCATGAATAATCTCTACAACGTTAATGCCAAATGTGAAAATTAAGACAGACAGATTAAACAAAAGGGAGTGGATACGTTGTAAGAACTCAAGATAAGAAATAAAATTTAACGAAATTTTCTAAGTTAAGACTAATTTTGAATAATTTCATCTAAGGTCGGTGTATTCTTAGTTCCCATTTCCCTGTAGATTGGGGATCATGATCTTAACTAAGCGTATAATTTGACAATATTCTCCATCTCTCTCAAAATCTTGCATTTCATGATACAGTTGGTCCAGCTAGGGGTTTCCTGTCACGCTTTATCCTTGGCAATATTAACCACAATAAGCTTTTCCGGACTGCAAGATATTCTCTCACAAGACAACTCAAATATTGGAGAATTTATTTAAGGAAAATTACTGAGGACGCCCCAGGACTCTGAGTCCTTCTCATAACTGACATTTAACCAATATCTATACTAATATTATTAAGAAGAAAGATTTGATTGTTTTTTTGCATTGGTTAGGCTCCGAAACTACTGGAACAATTTGAAAAATTCTTTCACATTTAGAATTCTACATTATTCCTGATGAACATAGGCTATATAATATCTTCAAAAAAGTTAGGAATCCGTATAAAAACTTCGATAATGTAACCCAACGTGTGAAAAAAATACCAAAAAAAACCTTATATCGCATATGCTGCGGAAATTTTTGACAATAGAGCAAAGTGATGTACTACAGTTTTATAGAAGACATTAATATCTACAAACAAGTCTGCGATACCATATAATCTAAGTATTATAGTTATGTTACAATAACTCATGTTAAATTTAAATGGTAACATTGTTTGTTAGAGAAAAGGGGAACCTTTGTTTTCCTTCACAAACTTATTTTTTACTTAATCCTTAACCCGTGCAACTCCGGGTACGACCAGCTAGTTACAAATATATACTATTGAATAAAGCAGTTTTACCACCATGTTGTATAATAATATTGTTACGTGGCGTGGCTCGCTCGAAAAATGAAATGGCACAACTCGTAAAATAAATCTTTTATTATCGCTTGTACATTATCACTCACATTTTACAATCGCTCACAATGCAATACTGCTATTTTTTATTCAAACACAAAAGAACAGCCCTCTTTTGTTTTTCTACTCGGGTAAGAACCCTTCCATTTCTTCGCTATTTATAAATCATGTTAGTTCTTATTTCAACCACTGGGCATACCGGCCTGCCGTTCTGCGCATGTAACACTTTTCTATGGAACTGTCAAATGTCAACGAACAGCTCGTTACACAGCCTCCCTCTCTCAATACTGTTCGTCCCGAACAGGATCATTGTTGTCCCCATGAGATCTCCAAATTCCCATGCTGCCACACTCCAATACACGAGCGCGTGTTCTCACATCTATCTCAATCGTCATTGATTCATTTTCTTTTCAGCTTATCGCGTGCCTCAATTCGCTTCTTCGTTGCACGGAACCTCTCTGCTTCCTCGAACATTTCTTTTTTTTTTAAATCCTCAGCAAAATTGATTAGCAATCCAGATCGATACTTGGAAGTTCCATCCACCTGGGTCAAAGACGAGCACGTTACGCTTGCCCTTTGAATTTGTGTTGAACTCGTAAGCCCGCGCCGCCACAGTGAGCTCATTGATGATCTGCAGCACGTTGAGCTTGACTGTCCTGACCACATTCCTGATAGCTTGTCGCTGAGAGTCACTGAAGTAATCTGTCATAGCCAGAACTGCTTCCTTCACACTCTGGTCCACGTATGCTTCGGTCGTCTGTTCCATCTCGTCCAACACCATGGGACTTATTTCATCGGGAGAGAGTTTCTTGTTCTCCCCTTTGTACCCTACTTGCACCATGGGCTTGTCCTCCACGGTGACTACGCACAAGGGCCAGGGCTCTATGTCCTCCTGTATCTTGAGTTCAGTGAACTCGTGCTGCTCGACGTCGTACACAGTATTGCTGAGGTCCATCGCAAACTGGTCCTCGGCCACATTTTCCACCGCCACCTGGTCCTCAGCTGCATTTTCTGTCGTCACCTGGTCCTCGGCCGCATTTTCCACCGCCACCTGGTCCTCAGCCGCATTTTCCGTCGTCACCTGGTCCTCGGCCGCATTTTCCACCGCCACCTGGTCCTCAGCTGCATTTTTCATTGCCACCTGGTCCTTGGCCACATTTTCCATCGTCACCTGGTCCTCAGACGCATTTTCCATCGTTACCTGGTCCTCGGCTGCATTTTTCATCGCCACCTGAACCTTCTGGCAATTTCTTATTTCATCCCGAAGTTTCTCGATTTCATGTTGTGTCTTTTCAGCGTCACGTTTTACGTCTTGTCGAAGATCCTTGATATCTTCTTGAAGATTATTGACATCCAGTTTAGTGATCTGCAATTCTTTTTGTTGCTTGTCAACACTTTCCCTAAGCTCCTTGATGCTTCCTAATTTGACGTCCAACAACATTCCCAATTTTTGCTGCTGTTCCTCTTTGTCTTCTTGGCGTTTCCGCTCCTGTTCTTCCTTGTCTTCTTGGCGTTTCCGCTCCTGTTCTTCCTTGTCTTCTTGGCGTTTCCGCTCCAGTTCTTCCAGCATCTTTATTATCATATCGCATTCCGCATCCGAAAATTCCTCCATGGTTGCCATTTCTTCCTGTGCCACGATCTTCACGTTGATTTCATAAAAATCTCCCGAATCCCGCTTCTGACGCCAGTTGTTACGTGGCGTGGCTCGCTCAAAAAATGAAATGTCACAACTCGTAAAATAAATCTTTTTTTATCGCTTGTACATTATCTCTGACATTTTTTAATCGCTCGCAACGCAATACTACTGCTATTTTTTATTCAAACACAAAAGAACAGCCCTCTTTTGTTTTTCTACTCGGGTAAGAACCCTTCCATTTCTTCGCTATTTATAAATCATGTTAGTTCTTATTTCAACCACTGGGCATACCGGCCTGCCGTTCTGCGCATGTAACACTTTTCTATGGAACTGTCAAATGTCAACGAACAGCTCGTTACAATATTATAGTATTTGGTTTTTTCAAGTGTAAATATAAAAATTACGACATATTAAACACAATCCATAGATATGAAAATAAATACAAAATAATACATACAGAACGAAAGATACAAAAGACGAAGCCAAAGTATGTACAATAATTGATTGATGATTTCAATCTGTAATGTAAGTTAATAATTTTACTTGATTTGGATTAAATATAAGATAAATTTATTCATATTTAATCCTTTTATATAATTATAACGATATAATAGTAAGTTGTGCGCACAAAATATAACGTTTATTTTACTAACATGTTGATGCGTGACAGACATGTTATGTGAAATTATCTCAAACAAAGGTAATATATACTGTAAATAATTTTAAATTATGATATGAACAGCAATAAAGCATGACATATACGAAGCCAGATAATAAAACTTAACTTTTACATTTCAAATACTGCCATTAATTAGCGTGACCTCTTAAATATACAGTACTCGTATTTTACACAGTATCTCGAATGAGAGTCGTTTCAAATGCAATATTCTATTTATAAATATTAATAATTTATCAAAATATTTCAGTTTAGATATTTATCAAGTTTCGAAAACAATTGTCGTCTTTGTCAGGGTGATTAAAAAACTCAAAAACATACAACTTTTACCTTTTGCATACGATTTGATTTAAAAATATATATTATTTGTAATTTTAGTACCTGACTTAAAATATAATAACATAATACATATAATGTAAAGAAATAGGCTAGTAATATAAAAAAGAGAAAAATTACTGAAGACATTTTTCGGAGAGGACTAATAGTTCAATTAAGTGGGTAATTTTATTAACATGAACAAGAATTCTTAATTTATACGACTCAATATTATCTTATTTGAGACTAATATTGAAAATAAATAAACAAATTTTTTATGGAAAGTATAAAATTTTCAATTAAATTATTTAATAAATAATGATAATTTGATAATTCTGATAATTCATATGTTTTTTTTTATTTTTAAACATGGAAAAATGAAACCAGATAGTGAAATATACATGTAATCGAGTAAACATTAAAAAAAAACATCAGTATTCTCCCAGCGAAATGTTGAGATTTGCTATCGGTTTTTGGGAATAATCCAAGATGATGGTCCCGGTGTGCATATAACAAAAATAATTATTTCACTGTATAATTGAATGTCCTGATTACGATATTAAAAATAATTCACACTTAAATAATGAGTATTAAATAAATATTTCATATTTATTTCGTCTATAAATATAAATTTGTAATGTAAACTTATACATTGTCTATGATTTTCACATTTTTCCTCAGATGTTACCTATGAAATGTCAAAATATACGGTACATTTTTTGAAACTTTAAAATGTAATATCTTATTTAATACTTATTATTTAAACATAAATTATCTTTCATTTTATTAATTACACGTTCAATAATATAGTTTAATACTCATTTTTAATATATATGCGATGGGACCGGCAACTTGGATTTAGCCGGTTTTTGGTATGTATAAATATGAAATGGTCAAACATCATTAAGTTCTTATTTAAAATAACGAATGAACTGAAGATTCAAAAATATCTCAAATATTGGTTCACGTTTTTTATGGGTGGAATTTGTTATAGATTATGGCACTTAGGGATCAGAATAAATAAAAATACAGGGGCTTGAAGAAATCTATTTCAGGTACGGCGTATCTTTTCACTATTAATAGATTGGGATAAAAATAATAAATTTTAAAAGGTTTCGTGACGCAAAAGTTTCAATTCAAAACATAAAAAAATTCATAAGCCCTTTAATATTAAATTTACCGAAACAAAGCAAACAACCCAAACACAAATTCAAAATTTACAGTCAGTGCTGGAGGTTTTTTTTTTAATTTTGTCACATCAGTCACGAAAATGTTAAGCTATTAAGTAAAATAGTTGCGAAAAAAGTATTTTTTACATTAACTAACGTATAATACTAATAATAATAATAACAATAGCATTTTGTTAAGAAAAAGCATTGATAAAACAATCATCTATCTACAGGGTTACTTGTAAAACATTAATAACCTCGCAGTTCTATACTCCTGCCTTGATTATGAGTCAAAAATGTTCAAGCTATCATGACCTAACATCAATAGTTAAGGAGATATGCGACATCAAAGTTTGCATTTTTTTTTTAAATATTTCTGACTTATTTTTTGTAAAACGTTGGACTATCATTACAGTAACTTATATCGAGTATGGAAAATTAATTCCCTTTAATAAAAGTCAAATAAAAAAATAAAAATCTTCGAATTCCAATTGGAAAACATTCCAATTGGAATTTTTCAGGGTTTTAATCATTTTATTTAACTTGTATTGAAACGAATGAATTTTTCATACTCGATATAAGTTACTGTAACCATCATTACAGTAACTTACGTCGATTATGAAAAATTCATTTGCTTCAATACAACTTAAATAAATAACATTTTTCAATGTTTTTATAATTTTATTCGACTTGTAATAAAGCAAATGAATTTTTTATAATCTACATAAGTTACTCCAATGATAGTTCAACTTTTCGCAAAAAATAAGTAAGAAATATTGAAAAAAAAATGCAAACTTTGGTGTTGCATATCTCCATAACTATTGATATAAGGCCATGGTTGCTTGAACATTTTCGACTCATAATCAAGGCAGGAGTATAGTCCTGCGAGGTTATTAATGTTTTACAAATAACCCTATATATACTATCTATACTCAGTGCAAATGAAATTATAGGAAGTAAACATGTAGAAAGTAAGAAAAATCTGCATCTGATCTTTCGTATTTGAGTCTTGTGCATGTCCCGGCTGTAACCGGCACAAAAGAGGTTTTATCTTTACGGAATCTCCTAATCTCTAATTTAGCCGAGCCCTCAGCACTTAAGCCTCGGATAATGATATTCTCCTGTTAATTAGTTACCATGAACTTAAGAAGTGTGGAACTAAAGTTAGTTAAAGTACCTTTTTAATTGAAGACTCTAAAAAGCTTTTATTTCTCTCCAAAATAACAACCAACTTAATTTTAGTTTTTTTAAGATTAGTCTAGACACGATGATGACATTTGGGAGAATTATTCTCAAAAATTTAATTAACGGTAGCCACCAGGCTATATAGTCTTTTTTATATATATATAGTATATATATTAAATATATATATAATTCTATTATATAGTCTTTTTTATATAAAGTGGATAGATATTTGAACTACGCATTAATATTCTGTTGATGATTGTTTTAGCAGATTTAATAAAATATAGTGTATATTTAAACTTTTGGAAATTTAAAAAACATCTTTTGTTTTTTAAAACCTAATTTCAAAATAATAAAACATAAATTTTTAATTTAAATTCAGATTCAAATTCGGTTAAATAGAAATAATAAATAAAAACGAATGAAAATCTAATTAAGATAAATTATAGAATAGAATTGGTTGACGTTGCATTGTGTAGAGTGATCACTTAAGCCAGTTCATACAAGTTGTAAGCCCTGGGTCATCCTTTAAAAAGGCTTCCACACATATTCAAAGTTTTGTCTCTATGAGACTCCTATAATTTATCTTAATTAATTAATTATCCAGTAACTGTTTTCTTAGAAAATACCTTCATAAAAAATATTGTTTGACTTAAAATGTATTCTACTGGCAGATTTTATATAAAATTTACCTTTTTTTGTATCCGTACATGCCTTAATATCATTCTTAAGTAGAATAAAGTAATAAATATATAATAATAAATAAAACATGGACCCTGAGAAGAAAATATTGGTATTGTATGCTACGAATGCCATGGCTGAGAATACTCCGTACTGAACAATGGCTATCCACGATATGCAGAAAATTTTTTTTTTCGTATTTTAAGCATGTTGAAATGAAATAATACAACAGAAATGAACAAAGACGGAACGTAAGCGGTAGTAATTCTCAGTCATGAATACATTAACTGAGAGAGAAAGAGATAAAAATATTTGTATTTGCGGAACATCGAAAATAGACTACAAAACGTTTTGAAAACTAATATGACTGGGACGTTCGTAAAGCATATTAACAAATACAACGCCATTTTTATCTCAAAACGTTGTTTAAATATTCAATATCGAAAATGAGAAAATATTTATAAAAACTATCATAATAGGAATCACTAGAGATAGAATATTAAAGGTCTTCTATTGTATTTATGGTAAGTTTACTTGTTCTACTATGCCGAATTCTCAATTCGTGGTATATTCTAATTGATTTGTGAAATAGATTTGACTAAATTGTTTTATATAATAACATTTTTTCAGCATTTATAAATATTGTGTAATATGCAGGAAAGGATAAATTTGTATCGTCTAACCTTTCTGATGACGCCATAAGACCATATTGCAATCCATAGTACTTCCTCCGCTTTTGTCGACAACCAGCTAAGATAATCAAATTTGTATCGTCACAATTGTTTTCGATGACGCCGAAATATCACATCGCGACACGTAACACTCACTAAACAATTGTCTGAAATAGAGTATGATCAAACCAAAAAAAAATGCGAACGTGAATGATAGCACTTATTACAGTTTTATATAATGTGTTAGAACCGAAACGTCACAATAAACCTTCGAAAAAACACGAGTATTAAACGGTGAATCAAATCGCGTATGACGCTACACCGACGCGGCTGTGAAGACTGACTTCGCGAGAGGTAACAATAATAGTAGGTATGCGATGTCAGAAAATTTTAAATTCCATCCTGTAACAACAAACTATTATTTGAAGTGATTTTAACAGCGGTTTGGTGCACGGTACCGTTTACCTTTAAGTTTTATTACGTTTTGTTTTCTTTAATTTAAATTTATAACGTTTCCGTTTAAGTTTAGTTCTAATTATTATAGGGAGACATCAGTTAGATAAAGTGCAAGGTATGTATATGCTTCCATGTCGTTTTTATACAAGTTTTCCTATCAACCAGTTTCTTTTCTGATTATATTTTAATTTTTTCAATAGCTTAATCCAAAATTTGTGATCGAAAAATCGTAAATTTGGCTCAAAGATAACAATTTAGGAAGTCAACATTTTCAAATATAAAATTGTATCGTAAATATTGTAGATACGCATGTGATGCATTTTCAGAACATTAAAATTGATCTTTAAGTCGAAATTTGTAAAATAATGGTTTTCCTAAAATATCTTTATGGAATTTCATATTAAAATATATATTCAATTCATATTTATTATACTTAATAATTATTTGTGTTTTCCTGTAGACTCATTATATTATTTATTTCATAAACTTCATGCTAAATTAATGTTTAATATTATTAAATACGCAAATTACGTTTTAAGTTAACTTTATGACAATTTTGAAACTACATCTTTATTATTTTTTTTATTTAAATTAATATATGGTACAAATACAAATCTTATATATTTACATATCCAATTGACATTTTTTTTTATACTTTGTAGTCATATAGACCTCATTAACAAAGAGAAGCTCTTGAGTCTGATGAGGGAGCCTCAGTTCTTATTTTATATATAGATACATATGCGAGTCATTTAATAATACGGTAATAGAAGGTTTTATTACCGTATTAGTAAATTCACTTTGATTTTAGGAAGGTTTTAATTTGGTTACTGATGCAGCATATCTCGCTAGGTAAATTATTGCAGTAATTAATGGCTTTATAAATATAATGGTTCTGCATTTAGATTGTTTTAAATTTAGGCATTGTGAATTGGTTTCCATTTCTTACAAGCTTGAAGTATTCCTGGTTCTTTGTAAGGCTTCTTCTTTGCGTATTTTCAATATGGAGGAGCTTAGGAAGGCAAAAATTAAGATGGAGTGACAACATCCTCATAGACATCTCTGCCTTGGAGCTTCAGAACTGGAGACAGCTGGCACAAAACCGGGATGAGTGGAGGAAGATTATTGAGGAAGCCAAGACCAACCAAGGGTTGTAGTGCCAAGAGTGATGATGATGATGATTTTCAATACGGAAACTTGCTTGAAAATATCATCCACGTTTGGTACTGGAAACAATTTAAAAAGATCTTTTGTTGAAGAGGTAGTTTTTTTTTCAGGATTACTTTAATAATGATTCTTTGTGATATTATTACTGAGTTTAGATTTTTTTATAAGAACCTTCCCATCCGATAACGCCGTATGTGGGCAGAAAGTGAAAAATGGCTAGCACACATTTTTAATAATTTTTGTACTTAAAATATTCGTTAGTCTAACGAATATCTAGATACATTTTCTTGTTCTTTTTAAGTTATATGATGTTTCTATTCCACTTTATGTGTTGATCAATGATCACTCCAAGGTATTTTGTTTCGGAGGTGGAGTTGATTAATATAAAAATATAATTAGGTAGTTTACAGTTCGTATTACATTTTTATTCACGGATTATAATTTTGTTGTTACGTATAGGTATTTTTTGTAGAAAAAATAAGATAAATGTTGTTTTTTTAGCGTCGAGTGTCAGTAGGTTGGTTTCAAACCATGATTTTAAAGTATTTGTTATCAGTACAGTAGATATTAGTTGACCATTAATATTTTATTGAAAGATGTTATTAACATATAAAATAAATTTAAAAAAATATTGATTATAATATTTGTATAAATCTACTTTTATCTGAGTTTTTACGATTTCTAATGATTCTAAATTATGAATAATTTAGAATCATTAGAAATTAGTAAAGCGTGTAAAAGTAAACTAAACATTATTAATAATCAATTGAATTTGACTACGAGCCCAATTTAAAAAAAAATTCCAATAATTACGAGGAATCAAGAACTTCAGTAATAATATTTTTTTTATATAATTTTTCAAATGATTTTTAAAAGCAAGGAACAAAAGACATTTCATTCGAATTTTTTGACCGTTATACAGCACCCTGATGATGAAATGATAATTATTGAAACATGTTGGTGAAAAAAAACTCAGATAAAAGTAGATTTATACAAATATTATTTTTTATAATATTTTTTAAAAATGTCAATCTACAATGTTGCTCAATCAATTGAAAAAAAATAAATAAATAATAATAATAATGGTCTGCGAGGACCGTGACTTGGGGGATTCCGAAATGACAATTGAAGCGTTCGTATTTCGAACAAAACAAGTAACTTACTGGTATGGAATGAGGATCGATCCTACGGCCACTAGATCACTAGGCGAGTGTCGTACCCATTAGTACAACAAGAACGTGTTGGTTTATTTTCTTATTTTTTGACACTGTAGCGACCACATTCTGTGCCAGATCTCTCGTCTCTCGGCACCTTCTGTCAGCAGTATTTTATTTAATGCAATGTCAAATTTATATTTTACGTGGGTACTGCCTCACATATTGAAGAAGTTTGTGTTCTGTTATTTCGTTTCATCTTAGGATTAAAATATAGATTTTTTTTGGAATTTGCTTTAAAGAATATGTTTTTACCAATATGTAACTAGTACTAAAATACCAATAATCCTATTTCAGTCTTTCAAATAAAGAATTTCAAGGACTCGAAACTTTTTTCTCTGTTCACATTTTTTTCAAACTGCCATAACTCGGGACTGGACACATTTTACGGTAGTTTGACAACTTTTTAGGCAGCGGTAGCAACTTTGCTATCGTTGCCGCCTTTGGTTTTGCTGGCCCGGGGTTCAAGCACCATCTCCAGTCGTTTAACTTCATTTTTTAAGCCGTGAATTCGAACAAAATTACGTTACACGAAGTTACGGGGACAGACAGAAAGACGGACAGATGGACAGACAACGAAATTATTATATTTGATAAAAAAAACTGCATCAAAATCTCACTTCTTTCCGATAAAGCTTCTTTCCGTGGACCTTTCATATGATGTATGAAGCGTTATGTATAAAAATACCCAAACACCATCTTTGTTTTTTTTTAATTAGAATGTCAAGAATGGTTTATTTTTACATTTTAAAAATAAATCAATAATCATCTCAAGTATCAATCTGTTAATTATCATGTCAAGTTAGTGTTTGTTTTTTTTCCAGTAATAAACAAAATCTGAAAAGATTTACTTTGGTTTGCCAAATAATAATTCCTGAAATTTTGTTTCTTCATATTTTAATAATATTTATTTAGCATATCTGCTTTTTAATGGCATAAATAAAATTAAGAATTATCGACATACTACATATTATCTTACCACAATGTAATTAGCATTTTTTCAAGTACGGTTATATTTTAACGAATACAGGATAAATAGGTAGTCCCCCGGGATGAAAATTTTCTCCAGCTCTAGGCCAAATAAGTGTCAGTTTTCATGTATCAATTGGAGGACTACGCGCCCAGCAGACACAGAGCGCTCGCCTTCCGCTCCCTGGCGCTTCCTCATTCTTTCTCGGGCACCCGCCTACTTACTAACTAACTAACTTACGAAAACTATATTCTTCTATCTTGATACACCACTTTTGCTTCGGCTACATTCATGCATCTTCTCATACATGTTCTACGGTTGTTGAGGCTTTTAACAGAGCCATCGTCCAATACTTGTAGTATCTTATCGTGCCAGGTCATGCCAACACTCGCCAATATATTTTCTTAACCACCCTTTCCTCACTCATACGTTCTACATGACCAAACCATCTCAGCACTCCTTTCTTTATTCTATCTACCACAGTACAGCCAGCATTACATTCACTTCTAACTTGTTCATTCCTCACTCTATCAACTGAAGATTTTCCACACAAGCGTCTTATTGACCGCATTTCCACTGCATTTAGTCTACTGTCATTCTTTTTTGCCAACTTCAGGCTTTACTTCCATACATCAGAGTTGGAACTAGAACTTACGCACTCCGCAAAATTGAGTGTTTAAATGTGGAATAAAAGCATTTACTTAGAATTAATTTTTAAGTGGCTCTTGTTTCTATACATTACCTGCAATATTGAAAAGAATACTCGGATACCTACATCCTGACGAACACAAATTGAACACCGAAGAGAATATAACTTCTATCTATGATCTTCTACGACACCAGATTGCAAGTTATGGTGGTAAATTTACATTCCTATTTATTTTTACAGAAATAAATCCAGTTCAGCCGTAGTCGTTTTACTTTCAATTTTCCAGCGTGATATATTCTTGTATTGACTGAACTTTTTTAGTGCGGAGTAGAGGCGAGAGCTTTATGTGGGCATTTAAATGCGAACATAAAAATATAAATAAGGCGGAGAATAAGCCACTAAAGTAAACCTTCAATATCCATTCACGGCCTAGGGGATCAGGAGCTCCAGCGCTTCCCGCAGGAACATTGCAGAGGAGACCTCCTTTAAATCCAGCTGCTAGAAAGCAATGCGTAGAAAATTATTTTAAAATCGATTCAGGCTAAAGCAAGCTTTATACAGTATCAAAACGCAATAGAGCCTTATACAGTTACTATGGAAATAAGGGTTTCAAAGGGTTATTTGTTAATGTTTAATATAATTTAAATTAAACATTTCAAACGCATACCCACTTTGATCAGTTATTTTAGAATCGTGATGGTTAATTTGCTATCATAGATATTAATTTCAAATGAAGTATATACATGCCTCGAGTGCCAAATCACAAAACTATAATAAATTTTCATTTAGTCACCGGTGTTAATATTTTGATGCCAACCGACTTTGCAGCATACTTTATAAACAAATGTTTCATGTTCTTGTTTAAATGATGAACAGTAAACGGGTATAGGTATTACAAATTTAAGCTTATCTTTTTGCTTCACAATCGATGAATTGATTACACAATTTAATTATTTATTATTTATGCAGTAGTTTTCTTCAATGTTTATATATGTAAATTGTAGAAAAAAGCAATTGACTACAAGCAGTCATTTAACAACAACTATGCAGCGATGGTCAGTTTTTTTAGTTTTTCATTTTTTAATTAAAAAAACTACATAAATATTTTTAAATTCATGAAATATTAAACATTTTCTTTGTATGTAGTCCTGATATAAAGTGAGGGGTACTTAAGCAAAGGCAGCAATATCCAAATAAATTTGAATGGTTACTAATTACTGAATTCGAGATAGAAATAAAAAAAATATAGAAAATATGGCCTACAAATTAATAAATATAAATATAGAAGTAATAAATACATAACACCTATAATTCAGTACATTCTTAGTTAGCAATCCTCGGTGACAGCGTTCGTAATATTTTTTTAATATCTTGGATTTTGCTTCCCTTGCTTTTATTCCCCACAAGTGTACTTACTAACCACTAAATAATTATATTTGCACTTAATGTTTGGAGAAATTAAAGGTTTTAAGGGCTTAGTAAGGGTATCTTTTCACGACAGCTAGCGTTGGTCTGTTAGGGCAGCTGTGAGGGTGTGGAGATGGTGCTGGGTCTTAGTTAAGAGCGAATTAAATTTTCGATAGTTCTTAGGCATTCAAGAAGTTAAAAATTGTTACCACGCAAAGGAATTTTTAAAATTAATATAAATTAACTTTGTTTAAACCACTTATTTATTGAAACATGTTGATTTTTTTCAATAAATAAGTGGTTTAAACAAAGTTAATTTATATTAATTATAATTATGTTACCACAAAATAAATTTGCTACATTTGAAGAAGAAGAATTTTTAAAAATTGTATCAGTTAGTATTTATAAGATTTTAAAATATCGTATTAACAGAATCGATAAGAAAGCATGTAATAAACTTCGTAATCATAAAATTTTTACCAATGAAACGTCACGGGACAAATTGCAGGATTTTGAAGCTGAAAATACAATAAAATGGAATTCATGAAAACTATTTATTTTTTTAAATTGACTTTATTTGTTTAAATCTAAAACTAGTATCAGATTAACTTATAAACTAATTTCACCGACTTAAAACCTTAAGTATATTTATCGCAGCAACTTATTAATGACGACATTTTTACTGAATGTTACTGATCAGTGTTGCTGTTGTAATTCCAGGAAATTACGGATGGATGGAGGGATGGATGGACATTCAAAATTAAGAGAGTTGAGGATAAAATTGACTACATTTTAAGGTAAATTTAAAATTAATATTAAAAAAAAAAATTCAAAATAATAGAAAATTAGATGCAAGTTTGAAAATATTTAAAAAGTTTCATAAATCATTAGTTTTAAAATTCTTGAGTCAATAACGATCAGCGATCAAAAAGGCTACTGCAAAGATACTCGATATCTATAAATTAAAATTATTATGAAAAAAACTAAGAGTACATATTTTATAATTATTGCATATCTTATTCAGTACTAGAATCCTTGCTTGGGATAATAAAATGCTTTGAGTATTTTTAATATATTTCATAGAAAAACTTCTTCTTCTAGTTGGGTGGTGTACATCAATGTATATGTACAACTACTCAGGAGCAAGAACAAATCTAATCCTATAAATCATTCAGGTGAAGGCGATATATTTCACAAACAATAAAATAAGTCAACATATTTATCCAGTAAATAATAAGAATTCAATTTAATAATAGTTTTCCTAAAAATGAGATCAAAAGTCAATGTTCTGTTTAATGTTATGGAATAAAAAAAAGATTAAATTTAAAACAGATAACGATTCTCGAAGCAGTTTTGATGTGTTTGTGATTGTGAAAAATATTTATTATATATAAAAATATAAAAAATATAAGCACGCTACTTACTACTTTTATGGCAAATAACAACCTGTTGATGGTCTATTTGTCGGAAAATAATAGTAAAATTTTTAAAATTTGTGTCCTTTTGTTAAGTCTTTACTTACCTATCTCTAGGGAATAAAGACATACGCGGTATGTATTGCAGAACAATCTCGTTATAATGTAAAAAGGTCTACAATGTATTTATGTAAATGCGTAATTATCAATCTTGTGACATTGTCGAGTTCCTTTGATAGGGTGATTATTTTACCGAATTCCCTATAGCTAGTGAGAAAGTGATCTTGACGGTTGTTGAAAATTTCTTGTATGTGTAACATTTTGCTTATATATTTTTATATTTATGTTGCTTTTTTGTTAAAAAAATATATTCTCAATTTGATGTTCTACACGGCTTAGCAAAAAATAAAGTCTAGGCAAACTTTCATAAAAAAAATTCTGCACTCTGTTATATTCATAAAAAATTAATACTTAAAAAAATATTGACGAAAAAATAATTTATTAAAAGATATTAAAGGGCAACCAAGCGGTAAAACTGCTGCGCAGTTTGGCATATAAATAAATGTAAAAATGTAACAAAAAAAATATATATTGAAAAAAAAAATTATAGTCATGTCACTTCTACCATCGCTTTCCTTTAACATTCAGTTCGATAACTGCTTATTGATTGATATTATGAATGTTCCGGCGTGTGGTAACATATGGGTCAACAGCCAATTTTTTGTTACATTAACAAGAGGCAACTATTCGAGACATGTCTGATCCTATCAGTATCACAATGTATAGGTACTTGAGTATCTACTGCCTGCAAGGTATAAACTTGAGCGATTAGTGCTCTATTCTACACTACCGTTTTTGATTGTATAAATCTTCTAGATTCGTCACTGTTTGGTTTCAGTGGAATGTTGAAGATGCATTTAATAACAATACCTTGAAAAGGGGACTCGAACACTTTAGGTAGAGAGGGGGATTACTGATACAAACACTACTTTGAAGGAACATGTTTTGTTGGAATATTTAAACTTATCAATAAGCAAAATTCAAAATTAAGTGTAATAAAATCAAATTAATTAATCAATAAGAAAGACATACAGAAAAATTTAATTAACGAAAAAATATTAGTTTACTACTGGGATTCGAACCCAGGTCACCTCCTTTCCGGGACTGGTTTATATAGATATAGCTTAGTGGTCAGACCGGGCTCTGACCACTAAGCTATATCTTGCGGTGGCATTGCAAAGTAATTTCAACTACCGTATCGAAAAAGTGGATTGCTCTATGGACAAAAATTAAAATTAATCAATTCATAAATATAAGAACTACATATAAGGTGATATATTCACGGAAACATAGAGTGTTGCTGTAGCTTAGTGGTCAGAGCATCGGCCCCGGAAAGGAGGTGACCTGGGTTCGAATCCCAGTAATAACCTTATAATTTAATTTGAATTAGATTTTTCTGTATGTCTTTCTAATTGATTGATTAATTTGATTTTAAAAATTTCACAGAACTTTGTTCTGAAAAATTACAACTTCACAAATATGAATGTGTTTTTATATATATTAAATGTAATAATTAAATAAGGCAGTTTTTTTTAAATAAACATGCGTTATTTAGAATAAAATTATAAAAGACATTATATCTTAAGGCTGTAGAAAACGTATCTGAAGAAAAGTAGGTTAGAGATCCTTAAATTTAAGCAGCTACATAGCGTTTTATAATTTATGAAACACAAATACCGTGATATTGTGCCAGGATAACAATGTATCGTTCATTTTGAAATTCTTCTATTGAATAGCTCCAATCACATTTTCTCCCGTGAATTTTCTATTCATTTCATGGCTTTGGGGTAGCTCCGCGCGCTTCAAAATGAGCCCCCGATGTAAGAAGAACGGGGTATGCGAGTCCGAGTGAATTCAGTTTTTCGCAACAATACTATACATTTTTAATTTTTTAGTTAGTTCCTCAGCAGTTCTACGCCGCAATGGGACCGTAAAATTGTTAATAAAATTCCACCAAATCATCTCAAAGTGCGATGCGTGGCCTCGCGAAGGGAGTGAAACGAGTAGCACGTACAAATTCGTATTTTAATCAAATTTTCATTCCTTTTCACGAAATCTGACACGTAAATGTATTCGTGTAAAATTCATGATAATCCGCAGGCGACTTTCTTCTCATTTCTCAACGCTCGAAGCAGAGACTGCTTCTACTTATTTATTGAAACCCATCGCAGCGATAAATCCAAGGAATCATAAAACTTTTAGGCGTTATATTCGTAAAATAATTTTTTTGGAAAAAGATAAATAATTATTTTAATCATTTTGATTTTATAATTAGATATTAATTGGCTTTGTGTCTATAATTCCATTATTATAATCATCATTATCATCATCAGCGTCAACTTGGGGTAGGTCATGGCTACCAACAAAGTTTTTCTCAATTGTCCGACGCGACTCCTCGCCAGACGATTTCACCCATCGATATATTCCATTATTCCACTACGAACTACGACATACTTTTGCCAACGCAACTTTTGGTCTCCCGCTTCTTCTACACTCTTTAATTAAGCCTACCATACAAAACACTGGCATCAGAATAGAATAAAACCTACGAAAAATATGTTAACGTGTCATCATATTCTTTATTTATTTACTATAGTTAAATCATAGTACATAATTTGATAAATACAATAATATATTAATATAATATAATACACCATACAATAATACATTCATAAAATAAAAACGTTTAACTCGCCATAAAAGAGCTGACGATCATGCTTATGGGAGGAGTAATCAGATCGGTTCAGTTGAGAATATTGAGAAACAAAATAAATAAATATATAGTGAAGCTCATGGGAATATCAACAATTTTTATTATTTTTATAATTCGTTTTAAAATGACGTAAGATCTTGATTTTTTTATTTTTCGAGTAATGATTTGAAAGTTTTAATTTCTACATATAAGTAATATTTTTAGGCTGCGTTTGCTTTATATTTAGGCATTTTTAGATTTAAAAATAATCTTGTACACCTTGTAGACCTGGAAGTTAGAGAATCCATTATATATTTTTCTTTAAAGATTCGTAGCAATGATATATTTTTTTAAATAACCATAACAGTAGGCACACAAAATTCTTTGAATGATAGAATTGCATATTTTTTTCTATTTTTAAAATAACTTAAATAATGCTTTTTTGTGCTATTAGGAGTGTTTTTAATGATGTTTTTATGTTTATAATATATTTCAGTATTAAAATTATTTTCAGAATTAATTTTATAACTTTTGAAGCGTCCTCAGTTACACACCTCATCTGATAATATTTATCATCATGGTGAGATAAAATCTAAATCAGGCACTTTCTGTAAAGATGTACCTACTTATCTTAAATCATTTACACATATATTATATGCGAACCGGATCATTTTCCACATCAATTAAATACCACAAATACTTTAAATAATCAAAACCGTTTTTCACCGAATCATTTTCCACATCAATTAAGTACCACAAATACTTTAAATAATAAAAACTATTTTTCAAAGAATCATTTTCCATGTCCATTAAATACCACAAATACTTTAAATAATCAAAACCGTTTTTCACCGAATCATTTTCCACATCAATTAAGTACCACAAATACTTTAAATAATAAAAACTATTTTTCAAAGAATCATTTTCCATGTCCATTAAATACCACAAATACTTTAAATAATCAAAACCGTTTTTCACCGAATCATTTTCCACATCAATTAAGTACCACAAATACTTTAAATAATAAAAACTATTTTTCAAAGAATCATTTTCCATGTCCATTAAATACCACAAATACTTTAAATAAACAAAACCATTTTTCAGTCAAAACAAGATTTGCCATTGCTTCAATCTTTCTGCTCGGGTCGAATGACTTCTATGAATAGTTTTTGTAAAATATTTTAACTTTGTTGGTACGCTATTTTTATCCGAGCTTTGGTATTTTTGAACTGGTTTTTCTCTTATAAAGCCTTATACCATCTTATACCTGTACCTTATACCTGTACCATCCTTTGATTGTGGGAGGCGTATAACTATTTTTCTGTATTTTATATCTTACCAAGTAATTGTGTATTCCTGTTAGATGACCAAATAAAATAAATAAAAATAAAAAACACCACAGAAAATTTTAACAACCAACGTCTTGTAAAACGGCGAGTTTAATAACGTCAGCGACCTTCGCTTCGTAGCCCAGTGGGCATGACACTAGCACTCACACCGAGGGTTTCGGGTTTAATTCCCGGTGAGGTCACAATTAATCTATGTGATTTACTCAAGCATGGGTGTTTTGTGATGTATTTTTCTTCTGTAATTGAGCCTCTTGGAAGAATATTTTCAATTTTGAATACTGACCGACCGCAGTGAAATAAATTATTACCTATCTACATGCAAAATATTATTAAAAAAAAAAACTATTTACAGTAGGTACCTACAGTATTACAAGGTATTTAAAACAAATTATCTTCAGAACAAAAGGTCGTATAAATACTCATTTAAATGAACTAGCTGTAACCCATCAAAAATGATGAAATATTGGTTTGCGTATTAACTTAGCCCTAGTATATATTTGGCGGTCTACGGAGAAGCGGCCGTAGCCACATGCATCAGTTGGTCGGTTCGGGTTTGGTTACCCGGGATTCAAGCTCCATCTCCAGTGGTACATTTTTCTTACCAATAAAATGTATCAGTTTGCCATTCAATTTTTTTACGACATACAGTAAGACTTTACTCACTGCTTCAAACCTTATACGTATTAATAACAACATAGTTATGTTAAAAATTTTTTGCTGTCCAAAAAAAGAATATCTCAGTTTGAACTCAGTCAAGACCAGATTTTTTTTTCACATGATCAGCTGATTAATAATATAATGGCAAGCTAATGTGTTGGACGTATTTTCGTTTGTCTTTTAGGCTTCCATTAGAAGTGGGCAACGACAAGAAAATCACATTATCGGAGATATAAAAATTCAGCAGGTTTGGGGAGCATTTGACAGAATCTCATTCTATTTCAATGTGTGTTTGAGTACGATCTCCAATTCTAAATGGTGTTGTCTAACACCGATCCAAACATTTTAAAGTTAAAAATAAAAATGATTATACTTTATTCCTTAATTAGACGGAGACAATAGGACACATATTTTCAGTTAGCATTACAATATAATTGTATTATTTGTAAAAATTTGTGTTAGGTATTAGCGTACACAGTTAAAGAGTTTTTTATTTCCATATTCTCATTGAATAATTTTTACTTTCTTGGGTGCATAATAAAGATTAAAGTTTTTATTGCATTACACGGTTTATTTTATGTATATGTTAAAGACGAAGTGTTTAATTTCGATAATGGACACTTTCAAAAGTTAATGTATACATTATACCAGTAAATGTAGGTAACTTTTATTAAAATTTACACTTTATCTATAAAATAAACATGTACTTTAAAAAAAAAACATTTTTAAATGATTTATCTCTTAAGATTTATCATAATTGTTACACGTTATATTTTTATATCATCACAATGTACCTAATCTAAATTATTTATTTTGAACCTACCAGAAATCGAATAACGCACCCTTGGATCATTATCAAATTATCTTTTTATACTGGAGACATTATCTTGACTTCCCCTTTTTGTAAAAAAAATAAGAAAATAGAATTATATGTAACTATCGTAATTTAAAAACAAAACTTAAAAAAAGTGAAATAGCATTCCCATAGTGTACGATTTATTATTTTGGTAGTATGTGGTGTAGATAACAGTACAATAAAAAAAATTATTTCATTCGTTAAAATAGGAAAAATTCTGAAACTGATTTTAACAACAAAACATCAATTTAACTCTGAAATAACAATAGACACCTACCACGTTTTATTTAACTAATCTATGTTTATAATGTAAATAAGAATGTTAATATTCATTTGTACAAAATCCCTATTCTCTGAAAGTTCTTCACCGATCGCTTTGAAATTTTGTACGACGTTGTATTCAAATACCCGGATGTTTTTGTATACCTTCTTTGTTTTTACACACCTCCTTTTTATTTACATAAATAAAAATGTAAATGTTCGATTGTTCAAAATCTTAAATCTCCTAAAGTTCCTCAACTATTGCTTTGAAATTTTGACACAACGTTGCATTTGAATTCGCACAAATTAATTGAAAAAATAGGTGTCGGTACCAACCTTTTCAATATTAATAAATATTTAGATATAACATTTTCCTTATTCAAATTTTTTTGTTACATTCGGTTGCACATAAAGTGCAGCCAATCATATCGCGATATCTATACCTATAAAACTCAATGTCTGTCTGTTCGCTATACAAACCTACACCGTGTGACAGATCTGACCCAAATTTTTCATACTTATTCTTTAGAACCCGGCGGGTAATTAAGGCGACATTTCTCCCTACCTCCGCTTCCGCTCCTCCTTCCCCTGATATTTTTTCAATAGAAATTGCATTTCTCTCCTGGATATCCCATCCATCCCAGCCTTGATTGACTTGAAACATTGTTTTTATAAGAGGTTTTGCAAAACAATGGAACCTTTGTTTCTCCCCACAAATTTATTTTTAACTTAATCCGTGCAACGCTGAATATGAACAGCTACTAATAAGTAAAATATTTTATTTCAAATCTGCACAATAATATTCGAAAATATACAAAAACACATATAATTAATATTTTAAAAAAGTAACCCATAAAAACCAAGTTTTTACAATACTCCCTTTCTCATTTTCGGGTTTCGCGTCTACCATGTGCGTTTAAATATCCATACAACTTGTATGAAAACAACATTAAAAATTTGAAAAATCCAAATTTATACTATAATTATTAATTTTTTTAACGAAAATTTGGTAGATCTTCTTGATCATCGCCATGAGTCTGCTTGCAAAGTTTCAGCTTGATTGGATCACGGGAAAAGGGTTAAAAATCGATCCAAATTTTTTTTCGACGGCAAGTCGGCAAGCAAGCAGATGCCAGGAGTTAAAAGAAAGGAAGTAAAAAGTAGTGTAAATATGAAACATTCACTTTTTTGTTTACACAATGATTTGAATTTTCATTCAACATGAATTTTATAATAAAAGTCATTTATACATTTAATGTATTAATACATACATTTAACAAATTAACAATCACATATTTTCATCAAGGGGATAAAAAAAACAAATAATAAAGCTTTACAATTTTCTGTTCAAACACAGAAACCTTGCATCAGTCATAATCATAAATCTCCTCATACTAGCGTGCTCGTTGATCATTGAAGTTTCTACCAGGACCATCTTACTTGGCATTACCAGGTTATCCAGGTAATGATCTAGTAAATCCGGTCACGCCAGGTCTTTTGGGAGATTCCTTCATCTGTAATGCCGTCTACACCTGTGAAGTATATTTTTAACTATCCATTAATTTGTTCCCCGTGTATAATCACCTAATTCCTAACCCTTTTCTAATATGATTTTGTTAATTCTTCACTTTATTTAAATTGGATTTATCTCACACATACCCTAGCAATTTATTTTTTACTTTATTCTGTCTACTTTTCTTATTATCTTGAAGTACCATTTTTACAAACGATCAAAAATATAAAAGAAACGTTTGTTGTCGTTTAACATTCTTTTTAAATAGTTTTTAGCGAAAAAATACAAAACGCATAATATTAAAGTGCAGGCCATGTTGAGTCATTCGCGTAAATTATATTTTATTTAATATGAAGTACGAATTAAATCAACGCTATAATTTAAACTTTTTTAACAGATAGTCAACAGGTCATCGTTGACCCTTATAGATGGTCCTAGAGTATCCTAAATACATTATGATGTTATGTTTTAAATTGGTCATCAGAATTCAATAGGAACTTAATTTCAAAACATCAAATATAATAATTTCGTTGTCTGCCGGTCTGTCCGCCTGCTTGTCTGTCTGTCCGTTCGTAACTTTGTGTAATGTTTGTCGCCTTAAAAAACAAATTAAACGCTGGAGATGGGGCTTGAACCCTGGGCCAGCAAACCCGAACCGCTCGCTCTACGCACGTTGCTGCGGCCGCCAAACGAATACTATAAATATGAACTAGGGTTAGCAAAGACGCGATGCAGTGTTTATTTATTTGTAAATATTAACGAATATAAAAAATATATATGTATACATTTATGAGAGTGTAAGTAGATAGTAATGAACATATTAACTTGTATCCTAACATATCTCACATAGAAATAATTTTGAAGTAGTACATAATAATAATATAAGCATAAATAATAATAATATAAGTTCAAACTATGTATATATACTTTTTTACATTTATACCCTTTATTTTTCTTTTACATTTAATCGTTTGTTGTATTTTAATTATGTATAAACCTGTTGTAAAAGGCTATTAAGCCGTGTAATTAATAAATAAATTAATTAATTAATATTAAAATAGAAGAATATCAATTGTAACAGAAGTGAATAGGACATCGTAAAATAAATAACAATATTAAAGTATACTTATTACCTAACTTTATTTATATCTTCCATCGCAGTAATGAATCAATATTCAGTTATTAATAATTAATTATTTATTAATTATTATTAATTCCATCGTTTTTGACGGGTTGCAGCTATATTTTTAATAGTATAGAAATATTTTTCATAAACCAATCACGTGGCAGGTCAAACTCAAATTTACTTCATCGACCATCACGAACGATGTTTCGTTTTTTCTGTGCATTCTGCCGTATTGCACGTCACAATTGGCCAATCCTGATGGATTTTTGTCACATTGACCGGTAAAATTTAACGCGATTAAATTTATTTCTATAACGTATTGAATGATTCTAGAATGAAAGTATTATTTATTTTGTTTGATATTTATTCGTAGGGCTTCTTCAGCTTCACCAACATGCTGAATCATCCTTTGCCTAAAATTGAAATACCTTTTGCTATAATTGCGTTCGAGCTTCTTATGCTGGGCTGGAAATGCTTGATACGTATGCAGGATACGCCTACTTTTTGATACATTCATCCGAAGAAATGAATTGATGGAAGATTGCCATGTTCTTCTTCTTCTTTTTCTTTTCATATATCTGTTGATCTACGCTACAGAAAACTACGCCTCCTGGGATGACGAGGTCCAGCTATCCCTCCATCTTTTCGGTGGTCTTCCCGGTAGGCGTCGTCCAGAGGGAATTTCATTCGCTGCTGTATGCACGAGTCTATCACTGTCCATTCTGGCTACGTAATCCCTTTCTAATAATCTCCTTCTGGATCTACTCCATCGTGCTATGTCCTCTATTTTGCAAGTTATCCTCTGTCTTCATTTCACGGTCACGTTTTTCACTGGAAATTAATTAAATTAAAGTACTGAATCGATCTCAGCACCTTCATTTCAGTTGTTCTGAAGAATCCTTTATATTTTATTATTGTATAGATTGCCAGCAATTTGCAGTCATCACCATTATGGCGCAAATGAGATCTACCTTATGGAGTGTAAATGAAAATTTATGAATTAAAACGCGTGTCACCTCTAATTGGCATTGCTTAATTTTAGTTAATTATATTAATTTTATTAATTGTGAGATATTTTCATTAAGATTTTTTTGTGGTTATGTACCTTCTATATTCAGACAAGCCTGCTTATTCTTTCTACACACAGACAAGGTACTTTAAGGTTGTAAAATACACTCTTTTAAATTCATGAACTCCGGGGTCTGAGATAACGGAGCGGAAAATGTTTACTCTAAAGTAAGACCGTGTAGGTATTATTCCAAATTCTATTATAAGTACTAAAATTCACTGAATTGCTTGAGCTAAAATAATGAAAAATTAAAATTATTGACAACTCTGTGTAATACCTATAATATAATAATATTACAAAATAATACTTATTATTTATAAAATACGACATACGTAAAGGTGAAAAAAGTACAGATTTTTAGGAGGTTATCAAAAAGATAGTCTTCCAATTTCAAATGTATGTAATTACGTCCATTCGCCCATCCTTGCTGGAATTACAACAAAACTGATCAGCAGCGAACATTCTCCAAAAATGTCGCCAACAAAGAGTTGCTGCTGTAAATATACTTCAGGTGTAAAATCTATTAAATTAGTTTGCGAGTTAACCTGAAAATAGTTTTAGGTTGAAGCAAAAAAGTCAATTTAAAAAACAAATGGTTTCCTATTCATTATTTTTTGCTTTTCAAAATCCTGTAATTATTATATTCCGTGATTTTTATGGAATTTACGGGTTTCTGCTAGTAGCCAACAAAATAGTCAGCCAACGTAATACATATATACATACATATAATTATAAAAGGTAGAAAAAATTCCATATATATGATGACATTATCATAATTACAGTAGACAGACAGTCTTTTAGAAATAATTACATTGAAAACAGTAGGTAAATGTTTGTAGTTTTTGTTTTACTTTCCATTGTATTGTGTGGAATTTTATACAATACAATTTGAAAACAAATGAACCTCTCATACTCCCTTTGACTTAAATTTTATAAACGTAGAGTTTGATATCCTTTTTCAGTTTTGGAAAAGGGTGATGCCCAGATTTTGCGTAATTAGGGAGTTTGTATTATTAATAGTCTAAGAAATAAAATAGACTATTAACATAGTGAGCACTTGCTTTGTATAGGCAAATATAGATGGTAATATGTGTTAACCATCTATATTTACATAAAAATGTCAGGTCAACTGTATGGCAGTCTTACGGAATAGTTGCTCCCTAGATATAATAAAAAAATAACATTTTAAACAACAATAACTTCCAATAAGAAACCTTATATTTTTAATCAACCGGTTTTTGTATCTTTGTTATATGACATGTTTTCAATTTCAATCAGTTTTACGATTTTCATAAAAAACCCTTTTCTGCCCGTTTCTGTTTATATTTTGCTTTAAATGTTATTTGCACCATTATATTTAATATTCTCAGAATAAGCCACTCACTTTCATTTTCTCGCATCATACATTTTCATTCATTTATATTATATTTAAGGATAAGGGATTTCAGACTTAAAGTAAGCCGACTCGTAAGGACTGCCGCACTATTATATCTTATCGTGTAGGGAGAGTTTTAAATACAATTTTGAATATTAGAGAAATAATATTTTGTAAGTTTATTAAACGTTTTGTTGATTTCGTACTGTCTTGATTAATCTTAATTTATTAACTTAATTTATGCAAAGCCGGATTACTGAGAGTTTATTGTAGTAAAATATACACATAACTTAGATTTTATTTGATATTTTAATATTTTTGTGCAAAATAAAAATTTATGCATAAAATTATTTTGTTTGGTGGTCTTTTACCGCTTGAGGAGTATAGAGTATAAAGTACTATTTAAATGTAATCTAATGGAGCTTATTTATGTAAGTCTACTACTTTAGTAATAAATGTGTCCTTTACGCAATTTGTAAATAAATCCTATTAAATAAACCGCGTTTAAATAATGAGAGAACATATGTTCCAATCCTTAATCTCGATACAAGTATTAAATATAAAATGTAATGTACGTCAGTTGAAATATTAAAGATGTTTGCTATTTACATAATTTTAGGCTACCTTCATATGTGGGAGCAATGTTCCATATCCGAAGAAATTATTTAAAGATTCGCAAAGCAAAACTGAACGGAAATTTTAGCAATAATGTACTTGGATGGTTGTGCATGGTTTTTCTCAACCGCATCTAAATACGGAAAGTGGTAAAACACTCCGCAAAATTCATACGGCTTGCCGTGTAAATTTTTTAAACTTTTTTTTCATGTCTTGACATGAACTTTAAGCTGAAGAGACTAGAAGAATTGAGACAGGTAAAGACTTTAGGATAGGACTTAATAGGAAAAAATGTGTATATAAGAGAACAGATAAATCCATATCAACAAAAAGTGGCATTTACTGACTTACTGACCAACCTAACACCGCTTCAAGCTTTTGACAGAGTTATCCATTAATTTTTTTTTTATTTGGTCGTGTTAGGATTTTTGAGGTATTTTATGTGAATAAGTAAATAAATAATCGATTACGTTAAGGATATTAAATGTCCACATGTGGATCGCATCGCTAGGAAAAAATCAGAGGTCACCACCCTAAATAATTAATCTGTACTTAATTTAAGATATATTACTTAATTAATCATCTCTCTGAGAACAAAATCCAGTAACTGCGTTTTTAAAACAAACCTACATATGAAAAATATTGGAAAAACTCTACAACATTGCAGCAAATAATAATGGATAGAGAAAAGTTGAAGACCCTTGCGTAGGTCTTAATCCATCAGCGAGTTAAAAACGGATAATGATGATAATGAATAAAATAAAATAAATATGCTATAGCTACATCCTCTACAAATGATTGCGTAAGTTTTGTAGCAAACTTTTGTAGAAAAAGTTGTCTAATTCGAAATATGGTAATTTTTCAAAAATGTTTAAGAAGTACATTAAGAGTGCGTGTGTAATACAAAGCTTCCTTCTAGAATTTTATTCAATATCACTGGAGCAGAATATCAGAGAAGTCAATATCATTGGAAATATTGGTAAGATGCCTACAACACATAGACGTATTTCGTTTTATATTATAATTCCATGTCACGTGCGCTTTGAATCTACAACGCAAACTGCACGAAAGATAAGATAAAAAATACTACGAATATTCACTTTCTCGCCAATTAAAAATCCTTTCATTATTGTATCTGATAGCTTGGATTACTAACTATACGGGGTTAAAAGGTCAGTATTTTTAAACAATGTTTTTTGTTCATTTATTCTTTCTAAAACTATGATAGTACATAGAAGAATGGTGAAAATACATAATTTGATAAAACGTAGGGTAAAATAATGTTCAAAAAACATTCGTTCACATCTTCTGGAATCCTTTGGATCAAGTGAAGCGACTATTTAGAACATAACTGATAAGATTTTTTTTGTATTTTTAAAATAATATAATAACTAATACTGACGAAAAGCACCGAAAACATGAATTTATCAATTTATTTTTTATGTAAATCATATCAAAAATAATGTAGCGAGATGGTAAACCTACTAAATGCTGGTAACGATACAATAGCATCACTCAACGCAGAGTAAGTCATCCATGACCGCAAACTGTCGAATACTATGCACATGACATTCCGTTACGTAGGTACTAAAAAACTACGTTGGAATCGTCTTGAATGCTCTACAGGCTTTTCGTAATTTGTAGAACAAATCTCTCATAGGAATTTATCTATAAAAGGCGTCACGCAACGTCGGGTCAGTCTTTTATTCATAGCAGTAATAGGTAGAACATATTTGCGTTAGAAATAGTGTAATTAGTGATTCGTATTTGTGATATACATTACGCGATATCAGCAGTAATAAATACCCGGTTGAAACATTGAACGGAGTTTACTAGAACATCATTGAAGCAATAGGAACACCGTTAATTAGTGCTTATTAAGGAACAGTGCAAAAATAAGTGTGTGAAATATTCTGGAGACTGTAAAATTATGAACGGTACTTCAATTTAACTCGTGTCCAGTGACTTTCTTTGGTAATAATTTATACTTAAATTAATTTCCAGTTTTTAATTTGTCTCCCAAAGCTACGTAACAATAAGATTCACCAAAGCCAGAGCCAGTTTACACCCATTCTTATTAGTAATTACTTATGTCCCAGACGCAAGTGAAAATATTACTCTGATACGCGTTATATACACTCAAATTATTTAGTGGAGATTCCGAATCGAAGTTGGTATTTAATTTAATTATTATTAAGTTTAAAAAATACGTTAATGAAGTAGAAAAATGTTTGCAAATAATTACGATTGCGACAAAATTTTCTTCCAGAGGCGTCGCCAGAGCTAGGTTGGAGCAAGAGTCAAATTTTTGAAGGGAATACTTTAATTCTAGTCATTTCCGTTCTGAGCCATCAAAAATCTTCGAAAAATGTTAAGTGTATTCGAAAGCAATTTTCTCGCAGTGTTCTTCTTCCCTAAAATATGGCCGAAGCCATTTTTACGCGGAAAAGACGTAACCAGTTAGTTTGATATTCCTGCCGCATGGCGGCGCTACATTTCCATTTCCCCCGATAAACGTGATTCTATAATGGAGCCGGGTGGAGAACTGGGGATGAAGTAATATGTCTCATCTCGAATTTACCGTGTGTATGTGTGCAGTGGCGGCTCGAAAATGGCAGCGCACCGCTACCAGGTCACTTAGAAAAAAAAATTACATCGATCAGAATGCAAATTTTTGCTTAATTGCTCTTTAGGACACTCATAGTATACAAAAACATCGCAAATTTATTCTATATTTCTCACATCAGACATCCCACCTTCTCCTTCATATGTAAATTCTTATTATAATGATCCTTTCCGATGTTTTTCTTTGCATTTAGAAAATTATTCTTGTCTCACCCACCAGGGATCTAACCATATACTTTCTACCTGGACCAAATTTTACATGAATAACATTTGAGATAACAAACGTTCCACTAATAACTTATCTCCATTCTAAATATGTAATAACAAAACCTGATATTTTGGCGTTTATTTTGATGTTAAAGTCAAGATTGTTATTCGTCGGAAAAAACACATTTTGATTATAAAATCAAGTGACCAAGTATATTGCTTTGGTATTTCGCCATAGAATACATTAACAATGTGATTCGTTGTCTTAATGGATTTTTTTAAAAATAGAGATGCGAGCACGGAATACCTAGTGTCACATCAATTTCTTACTATTTTCAAACTAAGCTAAACGCTTGTACTGTGAAAAAAGGACTAACTTGCTGGTCTGGAGTGAGATTTGAACCCGCGACCTTTGGATCACGAGGCGAGAGTTCTAACCACAAGACCAACAAGCTACTCTTTTTTTAGAGTCGATGAAAAGTTTAGTTTTATTAAGACTTTCATCAGCATAATGGTTGGTATTCAGTAAAATACAATAATGTACGTCTTATGGCGAAATAGATTCTAGTTACGCGATCATATTTCGATGTACATGGTTGGATATAATAAGTGCTCATAAATGTTATATTTTAAATAGATCTGCGCTACGTACTAAGTCAACGGAACATACACTCTACGTTAGTATTATAATAAATATAGCGAAATATATTTACTCGGATTGGATTCAACAAGAAAAATATAATTAATATAAATTAACTTTGTTTAAACCACTTATTTATTGAAAAAAAAAATCAACATGTTTCAATAAATAAGTGGTTTAAACAAAGTTAATTTATATTAATTATAATTATGTTACCACAAAATAAATTTGCTACATTTGAAGAAGAAGAAAAATATAATGTAGATATGTAAAATAATTTGTTGCAATTAATTAATTGAACAATTTTTGTAATAAGTATTCAATTTTCTGTGATTGCATATATATATTTATATAAATGAAAATAAAATAATACTTTATTTTAATTTATACTGCCAGTAGTTTTTAAATACTGTCAGTGGTTCAGCGCACAATGTCGCCAATAAAGAGCCACCACTGCCACGTAGAATGTTGGTATCCGAGAAATACAGACCAAACCGTAGAACATCGACTTTGGCATCCGAATTCACGGTACACGTATCCTTTGTACATTTTTCTCAAGGTAGGACCCGCGAGAAATACTGAGATTCGTTAAGGACACCGTGACTTTGGAGTAGCTACAACCGAGCGTGAAACTATTCGCAATATGTAACATAATGATTTAGAAACAAAATCAAAATGATATCACTCCTATACTTGTATGACACTGTACAAAGAATAATGAAGGCAGATTGAAAGGAATGTGAAATGCACACACAAGTGAATAGTGAATAACAGAATGTTAGTAAACTTAGTAAAAACCACTACCAGATTTACGGTCTACCGGTTTCGAGACGTCTCTTCGTCAGGACCAACACTACACTTCTGCATTCACAACACTATACACCCCAACCATAGTGTTTTAAAACTATCACCACTATTGATCACATGCGTGGTAATCTGTTGATTCAGGAATCTAACTCTCTCTCTTTAGATTCCTGAATTGCTCAGTAGGCTATAATTAGTGCATGCATGTCCCTGATAAGATTAACACGTATGTGATCAATAGTGGTGATAGTTTTACAATACTATGGTTGGGGTGTATAGTGTTGTGAATGTAATAGTGTAGTGTTGGTCCTGACAAAGATACGGGTACGTCTCGAAACCGGTAGGCCGTAAATCTGGTAGTGGTTTTTACTAAGTTTTCCGAACATTCTGTTATTATATCTAACCACAAAGTTAATGCTTTATATATTAATAATATAAATAGTGAATATTTGAATAAAAAAATGAAATTTAGTCAGAGACGTATGGATTAGGTAGAGTGAAAAATGTTTCGATTTATTTTATGGCGTTTGGAATGAATGTCGAAAATATACTCAAACCTTATGTAGGACGAGCGTAGAAGGTTCAAATGTGAGAAGAATAATGAAACGAGGAGCGAGCTTTGAATAGAAACTGACAGAAGCGTTTTGTCCTATTTGTCGTTGTACCGTTATACAAGCACTATCTCTCTAAAGCAAACCTGTATCGAGCAGGATATAAGGTACTTTATATGCAGTGTTTTCAAAAAATATTAAACCTTCCGTCGGCAGAAATTTATTTATTCATATACTTACTCTAATCTCCTTCAAAGTTGTTTTAGAATGGTGTTCAGCCGAGCTGTCGAATTTCTTGATTTAAGTCGGGTCCCTTTCAGCAACATTTCAAACTTGGGGAATAGCCATAAATCGAATGGCGCCATGTCGGGAGTCTTTTTTTTTTTATAAAATAGTGATGCGAACACGGAATACGTGTCACATCAATATTTTTACTATTTTCAAACTAGCTAAACGCTTGTGCTATGAAAATAGGACTAACTTGCTAGTCTGGGCTGAGATTCGAACCCGCGATCTTTGGATCACGAGGCGAGTGTCCTAACCACAAGACCAACAAGCTACTCTTCTTATGCGCTTCTTATGCAACTTACTACTCTTAAAAATGATGTATTATTTATTTTATTATAGATTGTACCATATATTAAATTAGATGTAAATGTAAATATGTAGGTTAATATGGATAGTATATTAGTAATAGATTTAAGAACGTAAAGTGTAAAATACTAGTTAATATGCAAGATGTTATATTAACTGACTTAACAAATAAATAAAATAAAAAAATAAAAATTAGGATATAGCTGTGTTTTGCTAAGAAAACTTAAGTATGATACGAAAAATGGGTATTTCAAAGGGTATAATTGCTTTTAAATGTTGCGGACACTATCGTCAAACCTTAATGATCGGTTGCAACTGTAGTACAGGACGCCAAATACTTGATAATTTGTTCTTACGACATTGATTCAACCCTTGAGAGACGTCGCAGTAAAGTCCGCCGACGTAACTAGTACATATTGCACACTGGCGACCTCTTTTGTAGAAGAAGTGAACACTACACAAAAAAGTGCATATAATTTGTGCCCTCGAAAGCAGTAATCAGTCCGCCCTCTACCTCCGCGGGCAAAGGTTGTCCTCCTGATGACGTTGAATAAGCATTCAACGAAATGTCGAGAATCGTTTCTCGGAAAAACATACGGTTCGTATAAAATATCCGCAACCATTTACAGTTCAAAAAAAACGTATTTTTTAAATTTTTATAAAATTATATTTTTTAACTACATTATTGTTTGACGATACTTGCAGGAGACAGGGTTTTTTCCCTAGAAATTCTCAAAATTCCCCATATTTTTTTTCCTGAAAATTTGCAACAAATATTAAATATTAGCGTCTTTATTAAAAATTTCCATTTCCAGTTAAAAAAAATAATGAAATCCAATTTACCAAAAAAAAACAGGCAATGGGCGGTAACAATTCTCAGACACTAACGGCAGCGCTGCCAGCAGTTGGACAGCCGATTGCTAAACCGATTGCGCTGATTTAATTATATTATTATACAACAATTGAAATGTCGAATTTACCAATAAACCACTGAACGCGGTTGCCGAGAACGTACTTGTTCTCTCATATGCAGAATTGCTTCCACACGATCTAACTGACCAACCAACTCTCAGGGTTATCTTACCAGGATTCTAAGCTGTTGCCGCTCTCTGAACGGCACCAATGCCAGACTCGCCGCTGGTCACAGCTCGTTCAGACGATGAAAGTGTAAAGTTATTTGAGTATTTGACTCTGAAAATTTTCAGTGGTTGTGGTTCATTCCCTTTACTTTCTTTCAGATTGGTCACATGTTATGAGGAATAGTATGGAGAAAGTAAAATAATAACAGGGCCTGTATGGTTTTACATGAGGTTTATTACAATGAGATGGTATCCAGTCAATTTAGTACACAGAGAATAGTTCATAAGGCACAAATTCTACAGTATGTTATACAATTTATAAACGTGGTTTCATACGGGACAATGAAATACAATAGTAAAAGGTTTAAGAAAAACACAGCGCCGAATTTTCAAGTATTACCCTGGTGGCTACTAAAGTCAAAATTGATGCTCCTTTATAATTTTATATATAAATAAAAATATTTGTTTATTACCAAATGGAGGTTGAGTGGGAGCTCTCATAAGGAGATTAAGTATAAATACAAACAAACTCTTGAACCTCTTCTAAGGTTTTTGGTTCTTTAAGATTTTTTTACCTGATCACTATAACGAAATTTAATCTCAGTCGGGTCCACTACAGAATATTAATTTACATATAGTTAAGCTTCGAGAGGTCGGCCCAGTAGAGGCTCATGGGATGGATAAATATGAACAGGGATTGGAACAGACTTGATGTTTCCTATTTTTAAAGTTACATCACTTGAGTTCGATTAATGTCACTTGGTTATCCTTTTGATAGCTTTTTGTAAATAGTTTGCGAATGTTAGAGATTAGCCATAATTGGCTCCTGTAAATTATGTATAGATATAAACAAACACTCGAAACCTGTAATTTTTCTTCGGAGTATGGAGTGGACCGACCACCTTTAGTAAGGTTGGCAGCCCTGACCAGCTGTAGGAGGCGGCGGACGGTTGGTCTTCCACCAGCTGATCAGTCGGAATGCCCGAGCGGGCCCGAAGTTGATGACGATTTTTGATGATGAAAACGCCAATGACGGCTGAATCTTATGAAGTCCAAGAGCACGGTATTTTTATTAAAAGTTAAAAGAACAGGCGTTGTTTAATAGGGCACGAGAACGATTATTTTTATTATACCCCTTTTTGGCGGGGAATGTTCATGACGCCAATAGTAATGTATTATATTTTTTGAAAAAAGGCGCTCGAGGCGCTTGCGATGAACTTTTTTTAACTTTTGTCTACTTCACCCTTAGTCGTTTATAAAACATAGAGAACGATTTTTATTATGTATTCATTGCGAGACCGACATTGTCTCTCACGATGAAATCGTTACTATATGCGTTTAAATTAGTTGAACACACTGTTTAACTTTATAACACGGCGGGAAGTATATTATTTGCGTTTAAATCATTTGAACACACTATTTAGCTTTGTAACACGGCGAGAGATATGTTATTTGCTCACATTTGAAAAATAACAACAAACAATTCCGACACCGTAACTGTTATGCAAATGGCGGCTGTAATTTGCTTAGGGCGGGCGGAGTAGCTGAACGCAGGTCAGAGCTCGGTTCTCGGATGACGACTGCGGGGCCGGCCCGCGGCTACCCTATATTAGGACGGAAGGCTTGCGGAAGAGGGTGCGGGGGGGGGGGTCACGCGCGCCGGTACAGTCGCTCCAAGAGTATGGCAGCGCGGCCCGCCGCGGCACGCTCTCCGTCTCCTCTCCGGAGGCCCCGCTAAGGCGGTTGACAGGGATACTATCATTGTGTGTGTGACTCGTAAGCCTGTGTGTATAACCTTCGCGCCCGACACCGGGCGCTTCGCTCGGCGTGTGCGATTTCGTGTATTTTTATGGTTACGACGGAATATGTAATATTTACTTATTTATATTTATTTTGTTACGACAGAATAGTAATACTTCATTTCTGTCTATATAAAAGGAAGCATTACACAATTCAGTTTACTAATGTAGGCAGTGCGTCGGCAGGAGTGATTATTTATGTTTTAAGGGCACATTAGAATTCGTCTCCTGATACAAATTGTGTGCCAAAAAACATGTGAAATCATTAAAATTTATGCTTTTTTCTTGTATACGTTAATGTCATATTCATCCACTTTTCATTCCCCTTATTATTACTCATAACTTACCGGTTACTCAGTTTCATGACATTTAATTTTTATTTTAGTGAGTTATTTTTATTTTGATTAGTTTTTTGAACATTGTAAATTATCTACTTGCAAATTATTGATGTATGAGGGATGAGTAAACTATGTGTACCAGTATGCTGCTTTATGAATTTGAATTAGGCATATTCTTTAATTAGTGGCAGACAATAACACTGCGCGACTCCCCAATACAATTTAAAAAATAAATATTTTTCTGATTTACCAAAAATTTCATATCTCAGTCATTTTGCATGCCCTGGTCCATAACCTATATTGTAGGTATATTAGTAGTATTATACATTTACAATCATCCACTAGAAACCTACGTAGTACTTTTTTCAACAATTTGACATTATTTTTCTAATCTACTTTGTAATAATGTTATATTACACGTATATTGCGATCTAATGGATCCTCTACCAAGTTACCTATTGTCAATGAGCAAGGATCGCAATTTAGTTCAATTCCTCATAAAGTTGCTTTTCATTGATTTCGAATCGAGAGCAGCCAAGTGCAGGCAGCAATGGAGCAACGTTTCGATAACATATTTCCAGTTCCAAACAGAAAACCTTTGGAACATGAATTCCAATTTCATACGAATCGGTATTTTATGAAGAATTGCAATTTGAACCACTCGAATTGACATTTTTGACGATCAAGCACGTTAAATCTTTATTAAATATTTTTTAAAAAATGAGTACAAACAACACTCTTTTATTCCACTATATATTTATTTTGAATTATTAGAATGATTTAGAGATTTCTCTCATTGTCAATAATACGTTAACAACTAAATTAAAAATAATTCGCGACAGTATTTATAGGGATTGGGTGGGTGTAATGGTAGTGGCGGTCGGGGGCGGGGTTAGAATGGATAGGAGTGGAGAGGTTATGGGCGGTATCTGGATGTTAATTATATTTCTATTATTTATTTTATTATTACTAATTTCTAAGATCTCCAAGATGTCCATTCTTCTTCATTTACTGCACCCATATAACAATTTCGAATTATTTTTTCGAATTATGAAAATCTCATCATCCATAAATCCACTCATAAAACAAATACAAAATTACCAGAGATACGTCGATGATATTTTCTTCACTTTTACGGGAACAGAAAGGCAATTAAAAAATCTACTTACATTTTTTAATTCTCAATGCCACATAGGAAAAAAAATACACTTAATTTTTTGGATATAACAACAAATGAACAAGATAAATTTTTACAATTCAGATACAATCATACACGTGACCTCGTATCACCCCACTGCACATAAAATGGCTGCATTCAACTCAATGGTTCATAGATTGTTATTATATTATTAAATTAATTAAATTGAATTGATATATGATAATATATAATTTTATAGCTTCAGTGGAATTGATTCAATTAAATTCCACTGAAGCCAGAAAATTATATAAAAGAAAAACAAACAATTATTAACATTGCTAAAAATAACGGCTATAGAGAAAAAACCACCGATAATATTATAAAAAAGAAAGAAACTTGAACAGCAATATACACATACTTATATCACAAAACACCAAATGTCAACGATAAAAATAAACCTTGGAGAAAAATAATATACGTAGGAAAACTTACAACGGATCTATTAAATTCATGCCAAGACAAAAAGTTCAAACCCGCGTTCTACACGAAAAATAGTATCAAAAGTTATTTATTGAACAATAAATCCAAAATCTCCGATGAAGATAAAAACGGATATATCAATTAAGTTGTGGAGATTGTGATGCAATTTACATCGGATAAAGTGGGAGGAAAATAAAGGAACGATTAGATGAACATAAAAGAGCCATAAAAAACTTAAGTTTAAATTCAAAAATGGCAGAGCATGCCAGAATGGAGGGACATAACTTTGATAATAGTAATTCTAAATTGTTATATGGGTGCAGAAAAGGAAGAAGAATGGACATATTGGAGATCTTAGAAATTAATAATAATAAAATAAATAATAGAAATATAATTAACATCCAGATACCGCCCATAACCTCTCCACTCCTATCCATTCTAACCCCGCCCCCGACCCCCACCACCATTACACCCACCCAATTCCTATAAATACAGTCGTGAATTATTTTTAATTTAGTTGTAAACGTTTTACTGACAATGAGAGAAATCTCAAAAACGTTCTAACAATTCAATATAAATATATAGTGGAATAAAACAGTGTTGTTTATACTCATTTCTTAAATATTTAAAATGAATTTCCACAACGTTACAAACAAAAAAATTCAACATTTAAATCTTTATTGTATCGTTTTCTTTATTCATTGTATTTTTTAGCAACTATAAAACACGTCGGGCTAATTTTTAAATCCATGAAAACAATTTTATAGTATTTAAATTTTAATGAAAAGTTCTTAACAGCCAAATATACATATTAGGTCCTTACATATGAAATTGAGGTTTTGCCGTACTGGCAAATTTGATCTCAAATATCTTCTCTTTGGTTAGGAATTCCAAATCCAAATTTATACAGCTATTTACTCATGTATTTGTGTTTTGAAAATAATAATTCATTTGTTTTTTCCTCAATTGTTTTTTTCTTTGCGTCACTCAGTTTACAAAATGAAAAACTTGAAATATCGCGTTATTTACGAGTACGAGTTCCACCGTGGCACCAGTGCTGCATAAACGGCTCGAAGGATTAATGATGTGTATGGCGACGGTGCCGCAAAAGAAAACACAGTGCGTTTTTGGTTCCAACGTTTTCGTTCTGGAAATTTCGACCTGCAGAACAAGCCCCGTGGACGGCCGGAGACCAAAGTTGATAATGAAGAATTGAAGGCTATTGTGGAAGCGGATCCATCGCAAACCACATCCGAGGTAGCTGCAGGCTGCGGTGTTAGTGATAAAACTGTTTTAATCCACTTGAAGCAAATTGGTAAGGTGAAAAGCTTGAAAGGTGGGTACCTCACGAATTGAGTGAAGCAAATCAACAAACGCGCGTTGACTGCTGCGTTGCATTACTCAACCGGCACAATAATGAAGGGATTTTAAATCGAATCATTACCTGTGATGAAAGTGGATCCTGTACGATAATCGGAAGCGCTCATCGCAATGGCTGAACCCTGCCGAACCAGCCAAACCATGCCCCAAGCGAAAATTGACTCCAAAAAAGTTACTTGTGAGCGTTTGGTGGACTAGGGCTGGTGTCGTTCACTACAGCTTTCTTAAATCTGGCCAGACGATTACGGCAGATGTCTATTGTCAGCAACTGCAAACCATGATGGAAAAGCTACTGCTAAACAACCGAGGCTGGTTAATCGCTCTAGGCCACTGCTGCTTCATGATAACGCTAGACCACACACTGCACAACAGACGGCTACCAAATTAGAGGAGCTTCAATTGGAATGTCTAAGACATCCACCGTACTCTCCGGACCTTGCCCCAACAGATTACCATTTTTTTCGAAATTTGGATAACTTCTTGCAAATGAAAAAATTCAACTCCGATGGGGCAGTCCAAACCGCCTTCAAAGATTTTATTGATTCCCGTCCGAATGGTTTTTTTAGTAAAGGGATCGATGAACTACCTATGAGATGGCAAAAGTGCATAGATAGCAATGGTACATACTTTGATTAAATAAATATATTATAATAAAAAAAATCGGCTTTATGTTCCTCCCATACTAAACCTCAATTTCATATGTAAGGACCTAATATATGTAGAATAAAATATCAATATATCGCATAGCTAGAAATATACAAATTAGTTCGCAATAATTTTTATAAAATAAAAAAAATACTGTTTTTTTCATTAATTGTTATTTATTCTTAAGAGTATGTTGTAAATTAAAAACTCTTGTAATTCTGCTCAAGTGTATTGGCACGGCTCGAGTTTCGTGAGCATCAATAACTCATCGACAGGTGAAGATATAAATTTTAAAGTATAAAATTTATATATTCACCTATGGATAAAAGTTACTGATACTCTTGAAACACTAATAGTGCTACTTAACTCAAGTAGAGTTTTAACAATTTTTAAATTTATAAATTACCCTTAACAAAGATCATTTTTAAAATCTATAAAGATGACGCTGATTCTATGATTAGTATGTAGGTGTTATTATTATTTTAAAATATTAACTAAAATGGCTTTTTATAATGTTTGTACTGTCACAAGAAAATGTGTGTTTATTTCTGTTAAAATTTCTGTTCTATTCTTTTGTGTGTCTCAGGTCAATCTAACTGATCCCGTTAATGCGACGCGTAAGGTGTTATGTTAAGTGTTGGCTTGTATTACTGTGTCGAAAGCAGGTGGTAGTTATTGGTGTTATGATATTGTAGGTGTTATGTAAGTTTTTTATATATTTAATTAAAAACCGCCATATACAGTTCGCACCTATGTGACATAGATCCTTTAATGAAATTCAAAACGTTGGTCAGAGACGTTGGAGATAGAATAACCGTCACGCCAGAATAGCCCAAAAAAATCTACATGGGGAATTTAGCGGTCATAATTTTTTCATAATTTTTGTCATAATTTTTTCACACAATCATATTCGGAATTTTAAACGATAATTCTTTATATAAAATAAAATTATTTCCATTAAAATATTAAAAAAAAATCTCCTTAAGGTGATTTATTTTTGAAATATTTTCGTGCACAACCTTCAAACTTCTTTTTTAAATATTATTATATCACCTTGTAATCATATATACATATTCGTGAAGTAAAAATAGATCAGTGTTTCGTGTGAACTAATTGTATTTAAGATTTATGTAAGGCAATTGAAGACCTTGGGATGAAAGCCTCAAAGGTCCACGTTTTTTCGAAACTCATTTTTCGGTTATTTGAGATCGTACAACGATTTTATTTTTAATATTTCTAAAAAAAATCCTACGTCCTTTAAATTGACTATCGAAAAATGGTAAATGACCTTTAATTCGCTTTTTCACCACTATACGGCGCTATAATCACTTACTATTTGACTTTTATAAAAGATGTTCCTTGAAAAAATATCAGAGGGTGAGGGTGGATTAAAGGGAGAGAGAAAATGTCGCTTATGTTACCCTTCGGGTTCTAAAGAATAAGCAAAATTTGGGTCAGATCGGACAAACGGTACAGATTTGCTTAGAAAATATATCAAGGAAAGAGGGGGGGGGGGGGAATTTTCACTTAAGTTTTTCGCCGGGGCATAAATATTAAGTGTGCAAAATTTGACTCTGATTGGTCAATCGGTATGGATTTGCATGCAAAATATATCAGTTGGGGAGGGGAAAAGGGGAAATGTCACCTATGTTTCTTACCCGTCGGGTCCTAAAGAATAAGCAAAATTTTGGTCAGATCGGACAGATGGTGTAGATTTGTACAAAGAACAGACAGACATTGAGTTTTATAGGTATAAACAGAAGCATATTCGAAGGCAACTTTATGTCAAAATTTCGAGTCAATCGGTTGACTACTTTTCGAGTTTTGCGAATTTCCTGAATTTTTATGTATAAGATTTTCTTTTGAAGCAAAAACAGCAAAGATCCAAATCTTTTGGTCAAATATCAAATATTACGTTGATTTTTCAACCAATATTTAATTATACATACTTAGTTGACAACATTACATTTATTCACTGCGCAAAAGGTGAATCTCCGAATTGACATTAAAAAAATATTAGTAAATATTAGTGGACCCATGATATTCAGTTTCCTGAAAAATTTTCCTGAAAAATAATCCCTTTGTGATATTTGATGTTTTCATTCCAAGGTCTTCAATTGTAACCAATTATTTTTGTGTGTAAACATCTCATCGTTGAAATTCAGTGTTGTTTTTTGAGCAGAGTTCATTTAAGAATAGAGAGTAAAAGGCTTGTAAAAGAGTTATTGGTGTTTAAGGGTATTTTTTTGATGCTAAGTGAGCCAATTTTGAAGAAATTGATTGTTTTATCGATACTAATTCAGATTCGGCCTTCGTATTTATTTAATTTATATAATTAAATAAGTAAAAAAGCAAGATTAAAGTAATAATATTTATTTATAAAAGGAAAAAATATTAAATTACACCTGTTGGATGGTGATGCTTAGTTTAGAATTATTTGAACGGGTTTGTTTGATGATATTATACTTGCGATAATTATTTTCTATATTGTTGACGAAAAATATAAATTTTATTTAGCACGCACAAAAAATATGTCAGAGTAATTTTTTAAACACCAACCAATAAATAATGGAATTATTAATCATAAATAAAAATACTTTCGTAATAGCGACGCATAATTTTTTTACGATGATCGTCGCCGTTTCTCGTAAAATCGTGTGATGTTGTGCGTGTTGGTCGTACGAAATGCATGTTATGCCGAGCCCAAAGAGGCAAGTAATACATAAAATATTTAGGCATTTCATTATTTTCCATACACTTCATGATAAATCAAAAAAAATATTCCTTATTTTAATCCATTTTTTGTCAACTTGTGAAAATTATTCGTCAATTATTGAATTTGTAAATTCTATTATACGTTCAAATAATTTAGGGACAGATGATTTTAACCAACCTTTCAAGTATTTTTGTTACTTTTGACATGTTTGTGGGGATCTTTGGAGTCATAGCGATCGCTGTGATGGGACGTGAGAATAAACAGACAGGCAAATAATGGAACAAGTCAATATAATATAAATATTCCATTGCAGAGCTGTCTATCTTTTCAATACCTTTATATTACTTTTAGCAAAGGCAAGCTTGTGTCAGAGTGTTTATTTAAAATACTTTTTAAAAGGTTCCATGCCAGAATGTCTCATTATAAATTTACATAATACGTTAATCAAATAAGTTTCAATGGACCTGAACACAAAAATTCACATTGTACTTTATTTTACATAACACCAACCGGTTTCGGAAACACCGTTACTTTTTCAGGATAAACCAAATATTACAAAATTTTAACAGTTATTTTTTAGCCAATAATTTTCGTATTATATATTTTTCAAATTTTTTTAATCGTTCGTTTTGCGTTTTTTTTATTATTTTTATATTTTTATCTTTATTAAACGTAATTTTTTAATTTTAAATATTGTTATTCTAATGTGTGTCTTAATTTAATTTCTTTTATTAAACGTTTGTATTATTAACATCTCTGTATATCTCTCTTTAATGAAAATAAAATAAAATTAGTGTCGAGTGTGAAAGTGGGTAGGCGACTGAGGAGAAGATTAATAAATGAGGGGGGGGAAGAGATAGATGATGTGGTGATTGGAAACATATTTTATGAAGTTTAGATTCCTCTGGTTTGTAATTAAAGATTATTTATGATTTATTCTCATTCTTCTTAATTTCTAGGGCCTCCAAGTTATCTTATCGTTTTCCTTTATTATCAAAATGCAGGATATTGACAGCTGTATTTTTTATTAAATCTATGACTATTTTCAACAATTTGATTGGAAAATTCTTAAAAATTATCAGTTTTTAATTATCTCGTATATTCCTCAATCCTTGTATTAAAATAACGAAAAGGTTTTCCTGTATCAAATGAGAAAATTATTATTAGACAAAGGAATGTTAACAAAGACGGTATACCATGGAATAGAAGATGAAATGTTTAAAAAAAATAATTAAATAATGTTTAATAAGTATTATTTCGTTTTATTAATACCGCAGATTTGATATAGTTTAAATAATAAAACTGAAGAATTTTCGATTGTCGTAACAACTTTCTAGCAATTTGCACGCATACATCAATATTCCATCATAAGTCTAAATATATATATTATACCTATCTTCTAATACTCTTAGGAATATTTTTTACTTTATAAAGTAAAGCTAACCTCGAATGAAATTTTATCGCCAATTCGTTATTCAATTCCCTTATATTCATTTTTATCTGTCGTTTTTTACCGGCCATTTGCATTCCAACCTTCTACGAATTTTTTCATGAGAATGATTTATATAATATTTATATGCTAGCGGAACTTGAAATTGCAGTAAAATCAGAAAAATTGTAGTAAAAATATAATTTTTTATTAAAATTAAAACGTTCATTACGTTAAATAAATAAAATTAAAATTATTAAATATAGCTTGAAAAACACCATTATAAAAACAAAAGAATGGGAGTATCAGAAATCTAAACAGGAATATTTCTTAAGTACCCCAGTTTCATGAGATTAATTTCTTTCATGAAACTGGTTAAAAACATTTTATCTTATAAAACCATATTATCTCTATGTGAGTTTCATTTAATAATAATATTAGCAAAAAACACTTTTTTCTGCTTATTTAATTTCATAAGACCAACCGAAACAAATAATTAATATTCGTAAAACATGGTAAGGTAACCAAATGAATACGAACAACCATCATGCTTTTCGTTGACTTTTAGAATTCTCTATCACATCGGCGGTAAGGGAGTCAAATAAATAGTTTTGAAAGTTAAGAAATATTACCTCCAGTGTAAATTTACTTAACAATAATACTTTTGTACACTCTTCTCTTCTCCTTTCAATATTACTGTTATAGGACCAGTAATTTCGACAAGTTTATCAGCACTAAATCAATTAATAATTTGTGTTTCCGTCTAATCCATGTAATCATATTCTTTATTTAAATGTACGTAGTTAGTTAAATACTTCAATTGTCAATTAGAGATTCTGATACTCTCGAGATTTGAGTAATAAAATGTAGAATTATTATTAAATTCATGCATAGAAAACATATATCTTATGATTTTCATCCAATTTATTGATCCATTATGAATGATCTCTACAAGGTTAACGCCAAATCTTTCAATAATTACTTTCTCTCGATTATATTTGAAATATGACAGTTATTTTCTGGTTGATACCATTATTTTTTTGCTATTGATATAAAAAAAATTCAATCATTTCACCTTCTCTCATCCTTATTTATTTTTTCAACTGTTTTTGTCACGTTCTTTCTTTTTACCTGAGCACTGACTTTAATAAATATTGCTTTTGAGGTTTAAAGTTTGTATTTTCCCTCTTTTTCTTCGATCACTTTTATTAATTAGTTGACAATATTTTATATATAATTTATAGTTTCATATCCATTTTATACTTCGTTAATTTTTTAATTTTTTTCTTGGATCACTGGTGTTTATTGCATTTTCTGATAAGACTTATTTAAATAATAATAAATTTAAAACGTGATTGCATTAAAATCATATAGAAAAATTTGAAAAACTCGAGTAGTGTATTTGTAAGCCTCCAGAGAAAGACCTCAAGTACACCAAAGTTTTTGCAAACGTCTTGAAGCCTGATTGTGTAATTTCTGTACCAGTCAGCGTTCAGGAGTTTACGGGCTGAAGTACCGAGCGATGGGCTCATACCGGGTCGGGACTTTACAAGTCCACATTTCCAGGAACACGGTCTACTTTTATTTTCCTGCCAAGAGACAAGAACGGGAACGGGAACGGAAGCTTATTGCATTAGCGGAGATATAGGATAAAGTACTGCGATACTTAGCTGTGGAAGCGAGCATCCTCCCACTCACTGCTTTTTATATTACTAACACAAAAATATGCCCACCTTATTATTGCATACATTTTTTTAATTATACTGCATTATAATATAGAATTTGTTATTATTTATTGAAACGGGACGTAGCTACGGGAGGAAAATGAAATGCTAAAACAAGAGTAGTTTGTTGGTATTGTGGTTAGGACTCTCGCCTCGTGATCAAAAGGTCGCGGCTTCGAATCTCACTCCAGACCAGCAAGATAGTTTTTTTTCATAGCAAAAGTGTTTAGTTTTGTTTTAATATAGTAAAAATATTGATGTGACACGTATTCCGTGTTCACATCTCTATTTAATATATATATATATATATATATATATATATATATATTATAATATATATATCTATATATATATGTTTTGCTTGAGGTTTCCGCGAGCCTTATTGTATGTAACAAAAGTAACTTCTGGACTCCCTCGCGTTTTCTGTAGATGGTCTCCCTGAGAAGACCTAGGCCGACGTTTCGACACGGTATCACGTGCCATTGTCAAGGCTAAAAAGGCCATCAAAAGTTACGGACTAGCCGTACTTGTTCGCGGGTGACATGAAAGTCTCCCACCAATAAGGCTGTCATACTTCGAGTTCAGTTCAGTGTAACTTGAACGAAGTTGACTGCTTTGCCTGCTGGTAATACATATATATATATATATATATATATAAAGTTACTGAACAAAAAATTACAGTATGTAAAATTTCTAATATCGAATTTCCTAGTTCTCACAAATTGTCTCCTGTCACTTTTCCGAAGAATACTTTTTATAACGCTGTTTCTATAACATTTATCACTTTCTCGTATATATATGCTGTTATAATTTTTATGACTTAAAGAAATATGTGGTGACAATATTTTATACGATAATTTTTAGATGACAAGATGCTATACCATGTTGCATTAAATTTGTAGTTATACCATGCCTGTGTTTGTGCTAAAATAAACAAAAAAAATAAAATTAAGGACAATACAAAAGTAGAGTCGGACTTGCCATGTCATTCTCTGTCAATTGTATTTTGTATTCTGATAAACTTGTACGTACCAACGTGAAGCTCTAAATCTCTGAGACACGAGAGAAAAATTACATCCGTGCTCACGCACTTTGACGTCTCATGCTTTATCTAAAAAAATGTATCATTATTTGGAATGCATAACAAACATAAACAATAGAATTGCTAACGATGCCATTTTTGTCTTTTAAGCTTTTAATATGGTCCATATTTATTAAAATAAAGTTATGGTGACTTCCTTGAAAAATATATAAATCTCGTGTTCTTTAGTGGTTTATTAGAAAACATATTTATGATTTATGAACGCATTTAAGGTGCTTCTATAAAGTTTAGTGATTTGTGGTTCAGTTACCAGCGGCGATGTCCCTGTATACTACCAACACATTATCTATATACCTACATGGTTATTTGGAAGACGTTAATAATCTCACTATATTCCTGCCTTGGTTATGAGTTAAAAATGTTCAAGCGCAGCCATGACCTGCTGATTACGGTTATGGTTACGGATTTATGCAATATCAAATTTGCATTTTTTTTCAATATTTCTGACATGTTTTTTACAAAATGTTGAACTATCATTACATTAACTTATACCTGAAGAAATTCCAATTGTAGTATTTTCTTGGAAGAGTTTTCTTTTTTTTAATGAATTTGTCATACTCGATATAAGTTACTGTAATGATTGTGTAACATTTTACAAAAAATAAGTCAGAAAGAAAGAAAAAATAATAATAATTAGAAGAAGAAAGAAGTGCTGAGATGGTTCGGTCATGTGGAACATATGAACAAGGAAAGGATGGTTAAGAAAATATATGAAGCGAGTATTGAAGGCAACAGGAATAGAGGGCGTCCGCGAAATACCTGGCACCATCAGATACTGCAAGTATTTGAGGATGTAAAAGCCGCAACAACCGTAGAACTTGTGTGAATGTGGCCGATGCAAAAGTGGTGTGCCAGGATAGAAGAGTGTGGCATTCAACCCTCTCTGCCTACCCCTGCGGGAAAACGGCTTGATGGTTAGTTAGTTAGTTAGTTAAATCAGAAATATTTGAAAAAAAATGCAAATTCAGATGTCGTATATCTCCACAACTATTGATATGGTCGTGGTTGCTTGAACATTTTTGACTAATAATTAAGGGGGGGTAAGGTTTTTAACTTTTTTTTTTGCATTTTATTTTTTAATTTTTTAAATGAATGTATAACATTGCAAGAATATTGTGTCAAACTCAAGTCAATTCAAGTCAATCGGAGCAAAATTGACGAAATTATGAACATTTGAGCGATACTCAGACTGATTTTCTATACCTGCTCGGGCAGCTAAGAGACGCGCTCACCTGAGGATTACCGGACGTGCTATTTATTGTATTGGAAGAGTTTTGCGTAGAAAAGGACAAAAATATGCTGATGATGAAAGCTCTTTTCTGTGTGAACATGGCATCGACAATTATGTGTAAAATAATTGTAGTATAAAATAAGTGTTGAGTTTTATTATGAATTTAACAGTGTGCAAAACTTTAAAGCGTATTCCCCACATCTCACGTTTTCAAAGTCGGTGTCCATCATAACTTCAAAACTACTGCACCGATCCTTTTGAAATTTTGAACACTATTTCTGTACATCATTTACGAGGTAACGCTGGAGAGTTTTTTTCAAATGTGTTATTAATTATTATTTTTTAATAACAAATTAGTCGATATTTTTCGCAAAAAATCGCGTTTTTACCTTCAAAGTGCTCCAAAAAATTGAAAAATTGAAATTTCAAAAACCCTCCCAGCGTTACCTGGGAAAACCTATTATCTAACGAATGAACTTTGATTTTTTGATTTCAGATGATCTAGCACCAAGTTATGATGGACACCGCAATTCTATTTTTTTCCGAGACACTTCCGAATAATTGCTGCCATTGCCGTATTTTTTAATATTTATTCTAGATAATTTTACAATATATTTTCCAAATGTCATACTTTAATGTACCATTAGTTTTAATAAAGAGATTTTAACTGTGTCGTCACAAAAAATTCACAAAAACATGCCTTTTTTTGTACGAATTAACCTTACCCCCCCCTTAAAGCAGGAATACAGTCCTGCTAGTTATATTATATAATACATTACTATAACTGTTTAATAATTGAGTATTATTTCGTATTATTAATATGCTTTATATTTTTTTGAAACTAAGTTGTATTTGGTAGATAATATTGTGTCTTTGATTTTTTCAGAACGACCTGCCTACCAGAGAAGTTTGTCACGTTCAGGAGCCATCGGGGGCAATGATGGGAAAATATTCGGCGGAAATGTTGGGCAATATTTCTTTTTTAGTTTTTTCGTTCCGATCCAAATACAAGTCGCAGGAGAATGCTTGCGGGGAGGAACATGTTACATACATATTTAATCCCGCACAAGAAAAGGCATCGGTGAAAACTTTACAACGAGAAGTTTCGCGTGTCTGTTTATATATTTGGCAATGTTTCAGCGGTTTTTTCGCAGAATAATAAATCATTTTCGTTTTGATAATTTTAGAATTCAGAAACATTCTGCCGTTCGATTTTTGGAATCCATTAAAAACGCCTTGAGCCCTGTCATCGTAAGCTTCGACCCATTAGTAGTTCTTTAGAAACACCTACTCTATAAAAAAAAATTTAATGTACATTAAAATAACATTTTCAACTTTTTTTTCGTCGGCTTACTTAGAAATATATTTATAACGAACAGCTCAAGTAAACTATTATTAGTTCATTCGTATTGATTATGATTTTTATAAAAACCATTAGTTGAATTTTTTTCAATTATTAATATAGAACAAAGACGCACAACGTGCCCATTTTAAAATTATCCGAGTCTACTTACACCTCCCCTTTCTCACTATTTACAAGATTAAAAAAAAAATCTCTTTCGAACGCTTCGTCTGGGAAATAATGTAATGATATTCTGTACAAAGCTTATTGAAAATAATTTTTATGATGTTGTACATAAGGGTGGGCCACTAATGTATAAAAAAAAATTGTCTTGTATTGAATTGTAATGGTGAAAAAAGGTTGCTATATGATTTACCTATTTCAATTATTCGCAGAGTTTCATAAGGATTAGAAAACATCTTCTCTATCCGGATTGACCTTGAAGTTATGAAAAATTAAGAAAAAAAGCCTATTATTTATGTCATCATATAGTCTTTCAATTTTCGTTTTTTATTATGAAACAATGATTTTAGGTATGTTTTAATATATTAGCTAGGAATAGAAGACAGTACATAGTCATGCTTAAAGTGATACTTTAGTAATTTTTGATAAGTGTTTAGCAACAAAATCATTTTTGCTCTCAAATTTTGGCATTACAGCGCGAGATGCTATTTTAGCTTTGATTTTTTTTAAATTTTTTTCTTATATATTTTTACAGAAACATTTTTTTTTACAAGATAGAGCTAGTTACATATTTTGGATTTTTCTCTTCAACATGAGTGACATAGACTCGTGTGTAGAAGAGGAGTATCGTTACATTTTACATTTACAGATAATAAAATGTACATATTCATCATTTTATATGTATAGATAATTTAGTTATAATTAGTTAATAATAGGTACATATATATAATAATAAGTAAGTAATAAGTTATAAGTAAAGTAATAAGTAATAGGTACGAATATAATAAAATAAAATTTTAATTATTTATAAAGGTATTTTTTCACGTCTTTTTTAAATACCTCATAATTATCCTGAGTCCTCAATTCAACAGGCAAATAGATCTATCTATATCTTGCTGTAATTTAAAATTATGCTGTTGATGTGTCTGTGAGAGTCTTCAAGCATCTTTAAACTGGTTGCGTATGATAGGGCAATCACAGAAGTGGCGGTTTATCTTCACCGCCATGTGTTATGAACGATTGATAATCTTCGTCAGACACTGGTTGAATTAAGAATACTAGCAGGAAAGCAATCGGCGAAGCCGATTTCTTCCTGCTAGGCCCTGCGGGCGGCTATTGTGGCCGCTTCGCGGCTAATAATGGCCGCTCCGCGGCCAGCGATAGCCGCTGCGCGGCCAATTGTGTTTGCTGTGCAGCAAACACAATTGTTTACCTATGCCTACGTCAGCCGCTTTGCGGCCAATTGTATCTGGCAAACTTCCATTTTTGCTATTGTGGCCGCTTAATAAGTCAGAGCGGAATAAACCATAGTTCGATAGGTAGGTACCTATTCTCTTCTCTTTTCGCAGTGTTGATTACTTTTATTTAGTCGTTTATATTTTTTTTTTTTATATATTTATACAACATTATAAAAAATTAATCTTCGTTTAATTTTTACGTAAACAAATTTGAATGTTCAAAACCAAAAATGTAATTGAAATTTCAACAAAAAAAAAATTCTCGACCTTAAAAAAAAAATTCGACCCTGTCAGGATTCGAACCTGGCATCTTCGGTTCCGCAGTCAGACGTGTTGTTCATTGCGCCAGCGGACGCGATAAACAAAGTGGCAAAATTATTGTATACAAATAGAAATCATCATCCAAATGCAGAAACGTACGACATTGCTTGGAGTAATTATAATATAGATTCTAAGGTTTTCACGGCCACTCAGAATCTTCTGGTTTGGGTCTTCTGGAGTAATATGCCGTATTATTATGACCTTTCTGGCCGACTTTTCGGATCCCATTGTAGGGTTCATTATCAAGGCTTGATGTATGACACGCAATGGGATCCGAAACGTCGGCCAGAAAGGTCGTAATAACACGCAAATACCCCAGAAGTCCCAATCCAACTGGTTGCATTATTGGTAATTTAGTGATGTTTTGCTGCCAGTTTATAAGATCAAAGTAAACAGCGGCTTGAAGGTTTTTATTTGAAACTTAAAATATGTAGTTGTATGCTTAGGACTATCAAAATTGAAGGCCGAATCTTGCGAAACTCTATCTTATGTCATAATATTCTCTCTTGTTTTCTTTCTTGTTCCGCGCAGTTTATTATCCTTAAATTAAAACATCAGACTTGATCTCATGCAGAACTGTTAAAACGATGGCTTTTGCTGCTCTGTCTGATACTCCATACTATCCATGTGGAAAAATCGATGGTAGCGGCAGGCCCCTTACCAGAAATTTGTGTTGCAGTTTTGGAGGCAACAGTGATGTTAGATGTAGTTGAATCAGATAAATTGGACATTGAAGGCATTGAGGAATCTAATATTGATGTTTTTTTTAACATCAAGTGGTTTTTTTTTATTCACAGGCGGGTTTTATCTGGTACGTTTCATTTTCAGATGATTTTCCAATTATTTATTACAGTTACATATAGGTTTTTAACCATCATTTTTTGATGTTTGCTGATCAGTAAGGAAGCTTTGTTTTTACAACGGTACTTTGCAATCTCTAGGATAGGAGTATTATTATTTTTTAATTTACACGACAAAATATCAAACAGTACCATTCTAATGCAATAGAATTCCTATTAATTTTTTTTTGGTATCTTAGGGTGAGATTGAGGTATGTTTTTGTACTTCAAATTATAGTATTTTAACACATGTTTAACTCTTATATGTATGACTGTAGGAATTGAATCTCTTCTTAAGATTGTTACGTAATTCTCACACTTACAAAGTACTGCCTCGACTGACTCTTTCCCAGAGGTCGGATTGACTGATAATAGAATTTTTTCTTTTACTACATGAATCAGTTTGTAATCAGTTGGAAGAGGAGCATATTAATATGAACACATTCAATTTTATAAGAGATTTATTTGAACATTTAAACAGTGGCAATGGTTATATACAATAATTACATTTTTTGAGCATACGGTTGTTCAAATTCTAATCATCGGCATTATAGGATATTTACATTTATAACTAGACGATTCACACTATTAAAATGGGGTAGAGAGGGATTGGCTTTTGCTTAAATAAGTTTAAAAAAGGTTTACTTGTGTCCTGGTTCATGGTGAGTGGGTGCCGGTTTCCTAAAAACCGGTTTACCGATACCGTCCTCAAGATGTCTCGATGGTCGCTGGATACAATTTAGATGCCCCGGGCAGGTATACGGAAGTTCACAGCGTCAGCTGTGCCAATGTTCAAATGTTATTTATATCGTCACCAGATATGAACGATATTCGGCAAATTTCAGTATTCGTTAGCCGTGCGCTTTTGACTTTATTGGTCGCCGCGTTGGGCAGATACCAAACTATAGGAATACGATTGATCTGACCCAGTATTTTCCCAAGCAAATAACTATACTCCGCGAGTATCAACTACGAGGATGCGGCTGATATGATTCTTATTAATGTAAACATTTATGCAGCAAATATATCTCACTGGTATTATTTTAAGTATAACTTTTGAATATCAAATTAACTTTGATTCGTTCTTGGGCAAAGCCTCCGCCGACGCTTAAGTATGAACTCTTTCTCTCTCGAAATATCGGTTTATATGGAAAATATACCCCTTCTGGTAAATAAAGGTAGTGCGAAGTGTGAGGTGCGGGGCGGGACGCGTCCGTTTTGACCAACACTGCAGCTATGTATTAACTGTGCTAGAAATAGATTTGCCACGCGCCGTATTTTTGTACATAAGTGCACTGAACTTTCAACGGTTATTTCTTATATACTGCTTGGCGAAATCACGCGTTTTATTATTTACTCGATTTCCGGTTGAATCTTTGTACTTGCATGTACCTACGAGCTCGGAGCGGTTTAAAAGTATAATGTACCTGCGGCAAATTATATTGAAGATTTGTGATTTTATATTTATTACTTCTGTATAAATTAAATAATATAACATGATGTCTTCAATTTTATTTGTTTTTCTGAAATTTAAGATGTTTTTTCGTGCTTATCAAGCCATCTCTTGTCTCATAAAATTTCTCATTATTTCTTCATAAATTGGCAACACAATGTCTTAAGTAATACCAAGCATAGAATTTTTGAAATATTTCCTTGTGTGATTCATATCAAGAACAAGTGCAAACGCTAGATTTATCTAAAGAATTCTGAGGAATTCTAGGAATATTTTGATGCCTCGCCCTCCCCATTTGTTATTTGGGTATTATTTACAGTAAAAGACTGTATTTCATGCATAAAAACATTAAAATAAGAGTAATATCTTAACTGCAGTTAAATAAATGTTAGCCAGAAAATAGGATAATTCTTTTATCGAAACTTACAGGCCAACCCGGAGACAGAAAATGATTGCCAATGTCAATAGTATTTAATACACGTAATTTTGACGTCATTTGGTACCATTCTGTTGCTATTAGAATAGCACCATTCAAAAAAAATTTGGTCCAGCCTATTATACCTACATATCATAGAAAAATATTAAATGTTTAAAGGTTATGAATATTAGAACGATACAGAAGATTCTTACTAAACCAGACACTTCTTTTCTTTTCGCATTATATATCTAAGTAGATCAGGCATAAATCAGAAGCCTTTAATATATTTTCAGAGTGTCGGAGAATTGCTAAAAAAAGAGAAAATTTACACTATTTGCAAATATAATTTTTCAATTTAAAATGAAAGTTTTATAGCGATTGTGAAAAATATAAAATAAATTATTATTCAGGGTGGATTTGACCAATTTAATCCATTAGAGCATAAAGTCCACAATTCCATTTCAACGCTCAGTTGGTACGTGGATTTTGGAATGAGAAATATTATTTTAAATTATTTTTATTGTGCTCGTATACCCACGGCAAACAACCCACAGTAGGTGTGGGGTAAAAACTATTTTACTAGCATAGCAAGGCAAAATTGTGATAAATTGTTGTAGTATGATGATGGAGTAAAAATATATATGAATATATTTTCACGTGACGTGACTGCGGGGAGAATGAATGAAAACACTGGAAATTAATTAGCGATTTATTAATTAATTATTCAATGTACAAAGTTACTTAAAACGAATAAACGCTATTCTTTAATCTACACCTTTTCACAATATACCACTCGTATATAAACAGCTTATTATTGATAGGTAACACTCGCATAATATTCAATTCTTGTCACACTAGTTTAATTTGCCACTTCGGTACTTCGCTCGATTATTTTGCTTCGATTATTTCACGACTAGCCACCTTAGGCGTCATGTCGCGGCTCGCGGTTGACTTCGCACTGAATGAACTGTCAAATACGACAACTCGTGCCGTAGCGTAGTTCCGTATTTATACCCGAAAGCTGGTGTTTTCGTACTTTCTAGATTATTTTAGTGTTTAGGAGAAGGTTCTCTCCGCTTCTCGGTTGTTCCAGGCATTTCCCGAATCTTGTAGACCACCTTAGAATATTATAGGCAATTCTTTATCCTTTGAAAGTGTTGTTTCATAATTATTACAAGGAATTCAGACAGTGCGCAGCTCTCTTTGCTTACTATTCCGTGACAATATTGACACGAATTGTATATAATTTAAAGTTAATAATTTCACAACTATATTAATTGATAAGTTATAGTTATAATAATAATAATAGTTGGGTCATTTATATAGCGCCATTTTCGTGAGTACTCACTCACCTCAAGAGCGCTTCACCAAAAAAAACTTACAGACTAAAAACACTTGTTTACTATTACAAACTTATTCACAAGATGACGTGCAAAAAATGGAATTAACATTTAAAACTATAATAATTGGGAGTGCTAGAAAGAATTAGGTATTTTCGCGGAGTGCATACTAAGAGTGGGAAACATTACGGTTATAAAAACCACATAAAAATTATAATCATCAAAAAAATAATATTTCTCACAAAATCAATATATATAAAATGAAACCCGTGTTTCCTTACCCACCAAGTTTTCTCCACAACCAGCCACAACCATCCACCGGTGGTTATGGTGGAGGACAGCCCTTGGCGTCACATTGAAAATATACGAGTTAGGTGGGGGTCGCTGTGCAAGGGTGGGAGTGGGTGAGAAAATGTGATTTCTAGCACATTGTTTTATTATGGGAAGGCCGCAAATGCTTCCGATTGTTTCAAAATAGGCGCGCCGACTGTGTCGGTGGGTCTAGAAGGTTCCGAAAAAACCTGCTCTAGAAAGTTCTGGAAGGAGAAGGTTCTAGAAAATTCCAGAAAGTTCTATAAGGTTCTAAACTGAGTGGCGGAATGTGTCGGTGTGTCTAGAAGGTTCCTGTACATTCGATAAATTTCTTGAAAGTTCTGGAAGGAGAATGTTGTAGAAGGTTCGCGAAAGTTCGTTGACGATCCAAACAGTGTACTTAAAACGATGTACCAAAAATCTACGCATGCGAAGCCGCGCGGGCGTAGCTAGTCAATGTGTCATCATCATCATCATTCTTGGCACTACAACCCTTGGTGGGTCTTGGCCTCCTCAATAATTCAATAAGTCAATGTGTAAAATAATAAAAAAAACTTTTTTACGAAACACGGTCACTAAAAAATAACATTTTTCTAAACGGTAAAAATGTCTTAGAATGTGAAATGTCTCATCCGACTTCCGTAGCAGTGACGCGCATATACGTCAAGTTTAGTCTATCATAATCCTCTATTCTGCTTGTCATTCGACCCGAAACCTGCTGATTCAAGGCCCGAGAGGAACGGAATGCTTTGAAAAATACTATTCGAATGATTAACGCGTGCCTATTCGCCGGTTCGTTACGTCGGGTGTGAGTTAAATTCCTAAATAATACATTGCCAGCCGAAAACCTCCGGGTGAGGGTTTTAATAAAAACGATAAATATATTCATATTTAATTGAACTGAAATTGATTTTATTTATTTTGTCGCAGTGAGCACTTTATAAAATTAAGATGCTTAAAATTTTACTGGAGTACACTTTAAATTAATCAAAAAAGTTCACAGGTTTTCACGGTCGTTCAGAATCATCTGTGTATAGTTTTCTGGGATATTCTAGCGTGTTTATGTGAACTCTATGACCATCTTTTCGGATGTGTATCAACAGGGCTGACATCAGGCACGATGATGGACCCTGCAATGGAATCCGAAACTTTAACTATATACAGAAGATTAAATTAATCAAATCGTGAAACATTTATACAACCACCGTAGAACTTGTATGAGAAGATGTATGAATGCGGCCGAAGCAAAAGTGGTGTGCCAGGATAGAAGAGTGTGGCGTTCAATCCTCTCTGCCTACCCCTGCGGGGAAACTGCGTGATGGTTAGTTAGTTAGTTAGAAACATTTATATAGTTTAAGGATATTATAATTTAAAAAAATCAATTTTTAATGGAAACTTGTTAACCAAAGCATGACAAGCGATACATAATAGAGTTCTGGTACCAATACTAGTGTATAGAAGTGAAGCTTAGAGCTGACAGGAGACAGAAAAGCAAAAAGAGACTGAATGCAACGGATATGAGATCATTTAGGTACAATTTTTAAGCGTATTTATTTTTGATAGAGTAAAAAATGAACTAATTAGGTTAGAATATAAAATAATTATAATAAAATAATAATAAGATTAAATTACAAAAAGTGCCATGAGTGATTTGATCATGTCAAACAATTTGACGACGAAAGAATAGTTATATAGATGTATGAGAGGTATAAAAACAAACGCAGCAATATCCCACTAAGGCTTTTCTGAGATAAATAATGAGATAAATAATAAAACTAACCTTTCACTACTCAAGAAAATTCCTCTGAAATCTACAATACCTTCATTTTATTAGAAATAAGTTTTTAAAAACAATTACCACTTCAGTTTTCCTTTTATATACGTATGTAAGTCCAGAAACACCAACATATTAGTGTACAAAACGCTTATTAGGCTAGTGCTCACATACGCAGTTGAGACGTGGGTACTAACTTAGAGGAATTAGCGAGCACTGGACGTTTATGAAAGGAAAATTTTGAGGCGTATCTTCGTACCGAGTCTAGAAAATTGACTTTGCCGCAGATGTTACAACATTGAGCTCTATACCACAGTATACCCAGAACAGTAGTTTATCTCCGGCCTGTCGGCAAGTTATTAGCCTACTCTTGCATTGACGCTAGGGTTTTTACTTTATTTTTACTCCCTTTCTTTTAACTCGTAGCGTCTGAGATTCCGACGCATAATGTAGACACGAAACCCGAAAATTTCTGTAATAAGTATACTTATTTTCTGCACTTAAATTGCAAGAATTGCTGATTAACATCAACGTAGACTTTTAAAAACTCACAGTCTTTGTGATAATCAACACACCTTTTTAGTAAAGCACCACAAATATAAAAAAGGCATTTTTTTCATGAAGCGCATTTTTTTCTCAAGCGGCGGCTGCGAGCGCGAATGGCACCGAAGGCACGGCCCTTACTGCCGCCGCCTTGTGCCCCCATATTCTATGTCAATGTGTGCGTCACAGTGCGTGCGAACACGGCGCCGAGCACGCACGCACACATTCTAATGGATAGCGACCAGTTTGTATGAAGTGTATTACTGTTCTTAGTATACTGTCTATACTCTGTTTAAAGAGCTAAACGTCACAAAAAAAAATTGTAATCCATTAGAATGCATGCTTATATTTTAAATAATTTTAGTGTAGTACAGGTACCGTGCGCAGTGTCGAGAGTGCCAACATTATAAATATGCATGCCCTATAACACGCCATACCAATAGTAGTTAATTAGTACGGCAATGGACGCTTATTAATGTCCTTACCTCTCCCTATGACTCCGCGCGTCCGCAAGCACGGTTGTCGCATAGCAATGAAATTATACAATAATAGCATTGGAATAAATATTTATAAACAAAAATGATCTGACAAATGGTTTTGAATATATCCCTACGTTGATTGACTCGTTGAAGAACATATTATGTACTCTTGTTATAAAGTCACAAGAAATCACATTATTTATTAGTTTTTCTATGTTAAAATTATTTAGATTTTTTAAACTTTTTACGCAACACTATTTGAGAAGGCATTATTGTGACCTGCATTTTCAAAAATACCCAACTGCCGAAAACAGGTCATAATTTATTGCTCATTAAACTTCATTTCTTATCACTATTTAATACACACAAACATTCATTGAATTTTCTTATATAGGAATACACCTAAATATACTTTTTATCTGTGTTATTATACAAACATTTTGTCACTATCCATGCATATGATTTTATATATATATTACTTTACTTTCACTATTGCTTTTGTATTACACGATATATACTGTTCTTATTATTCACATTTTATGTTTATTTACTCAATTAATTAATTAATTAATCTTATGGTTATATAGTATTTTGTTGCATATCTTTATTATTTTTTGTTCTCACTATATTGTTCAGCTGCCCATCTCGGCACAGGTTCTTCCTAGTGAGATGAGCAGCTCCATCTCCTATGTCATGTAACAAGATGAAAAAAAAAAATGCTCATGGTGTTAAAATCATGGGATAACGGAACAAACCTAGATAACTTTTGGATTTGGTTGGGCTTTGTTGGACTAAAAGAAGAACTAAAATGCGGCCTTGATACAGATCCGCTTATCGAAGTCTCTAGGGCGTATACAGAATACAAAGAGGTTCTTAGACAAAACGTACTCCTGTATATTTGTCAATACATGAACATCTCAAATCAAACGGTTGTCAATATAATATGAATAATAAAAGAGATGATATTAAAATATTTATAATTATTATCTTAGTGTTAATGTATAAAAGTTTTATTATTAATTACAATTACATATCAATCTACAAACAGATTTTTTAATTTAATTTTTAAGATAAACATTATCATCTTGTCGTTAGTGATCCTGATGGATAATCGATCTCTGACATAAAAGTACTATATAAAAATATTTTAAGATAATTAGGAAATTGCAAGGTAAATTTGATATATTACAGAATACACTTTTAATTGTTGAGAAATTAGAAATAATATATGAAAAAAATTTAACAGTTTCTTATAAAATAAAAAGTTATAAAAGCACAGTGCAAGTGTACGCCGAATACTACTAGTTTTGTGTATGGTCACCGTACATTGCACAATATATACACCGTATTAGTTCAAATGATTATTAATTAAAAAAATTATCATTTCAATAACATACATATAATTTTTTAATATAACTTTATCTCTGTTCACAATATTCTACCAATGTTTTTGTAACAAATTTAGTGAGCTGATTCTCTCAGAAAAGGTTGTATTTTTTGCATATGTTTATTATCGTTTAATATTTAAACAACATAATCTATTTTCTATGCAAATATCAAAATAAATATTTTCGTCCTACAAGTACACGAGCTCCATAACTTACTTGGTCGCTTAAGTTCATAAATTAAGTGTCCAAGTGCTGCCACCGTAAAAACCACCCATTTGGTATTAAAGCTATACAATTTTATAAGTTCTATATGTATTTTATAGCCGCACAAATAACAAAATAAACCAAAATTAATCATCATAAATTGCCTTCTCAATTACACAAATATTAAAACGAGAATAAAATTACTAAATAATCAAACAAAATTTACATTTATGAAATTAATTATTTTACTTTTGGTATATTAAGCATTTTTAACATACTTCCAGCAGTACCAGGAAAATTTTGTATAAATCAACATACTACTTAAGGTAGTTATTAACATTCTCTACAAAAAATGTAATGAGATTTCAGTTTAATTTGAACTGGAATAGTTTTTAAATTTACTTTTAATTGAAAAAGCCAACATTCCGCACGAATACTTATTTACCATTCTGCAATACGGGCAGTTAGTAAGTTAAATAAAAATAATTAACTGTTGTAACAAATGAAATTATAATTTGCAAAGGGTCAAAGCTGCAAAAAGAACTCTTGAAAAAGATTTTCATAAAATTTCATCAATTTCATAAGAAAAACTATTTACAGGGCTGTTAAAAACATAACATAATTTTAGGGTCAAATGAAGCTCTCGTTACAAACCAAACCATCTGTAGTATAACTATACCAGCAGCTAGGACCAGCGAGGTGTGATAGTGGCCGTTTTGCGGTCAATGGTAGTCTAGCACATTCCGAAATCTAGGAATCAGAAAATCCATTGTGCCACTCTGTGGTCATTGGTAGCCGCTGTGCAGCCACGGCTGGTAGTTTCGTATTTGATTAAACAGAAAATAATTTTAATTACAGATTACAACATACTGTAGGGCAAGTTTCTCCGGTAATGGATAAAAATATAAACATATAATTAATAAAAATGAACTTTGTTTTCACCACTTTTGTAATGAAAAATATCAACATGTTTCAGAACCCATGGCCCTTTCCTAGGATATAATTGTATACTAACAAATTTTTCAATACTAATGATTTGTGTAGAATCAAAATCTTTCATCGATAGGCAAAGTATGGTACAATACGAATTAGTTTAATAATTCACCCGTCTTTAAGAGACTGATACTCTCGAAAATCGAGTAGTAAATTTTGAATTATAATTAAACCCAATTTAATCATCATGAATAATAATCTTTACAACTTAAAATCAAAATTCCTCAATAATTTTATTCTATATCTTCGGTATATTTCTTATTTTATTTTATTTTATTATTCTATATTCTCAGTATATTTTGGATAACATACTCTTTAAGGAATACTTCCATTCAGATTAGGCTAAAGTATGTTCTAATTATTTATTGGTTAATCAGCGTCTCTTCTGTAAAAAAAATTGTATCCTCTTTACAAAAGAACTTCTTGCAAATAAAATGCAATGTATCATTTTCCGTCAGCAAAAATTTCTTTTATTATATTGCAAAAACAATATAATAAAAGTCCATCCATTTCATTTGTACAGGTCAATGGCTCGGGTTACCCACTACACTGACTTAATTTTTTTCTAATGCATTTTTATGTCATGGCAATGAACCACCCATACGCCTTATAAATATTCTCAAAATAAAACAATTGAACAATGATGGACACTGCGAGAAATCAGAAACGTCGACCAGAGAGGTTAGATTTACATTGCAGAATTATGACAATGAACATATTTAAAAAAAATTACTTAGATTTTTTATTGCCTCATCAAAACCCAGTAATGTGTCTGTCATATGACGATGTATCTGGGGAAATCATAAAATATATTCCACGATGTTTTTATGCTTTTTTAATGCTTTGCCCTGTAAGATGAAGTATTTTTTCGGTTTTTGAAATTTGTGTATGAGATCTACCGCACATTTTTCTTCTTATATCAAATCTCACGTCTGGATTTATTACATCATATCTTATTAATACAAATAGAACCTCTACGTTAGTTTTATAATAATTTAATAAAATTTTCAAGAGGAGCAAACACTTGGTGCGGATAATTAAATTAATAAAAATACCTTTTTTAACACCACTTTATTTTCTATTTTAACCAAACGGGTTTCGTTACCACCCGACCGTAGCCTCATCAATACTTTTCAATAAATACTCATTTGATTTTATTCTGATAAAGCTACGGAGAAGTTATTTTTATTAATTTAATAATAATTTTCTTTTTAACTACTTAAGTTTTGAGAGTAAAACTATCTCTTTTCGGCCGGCGAAGTATCAAATTTGATTGAGAGATTCTTTTACTTTCAAAATTTAAATCTTCTTATTTTGCTTGTTTCTCATCTCCTGCCGCTGGGACACGAATGATCTATGGTGGTCTTCCTGGAGGTCTGAAAATTATTTAACAATGCAAAGCACAATGAAGAAGGAGATGTGCTTTGCTACAAACCAATCCCACGAAGGGATTATTTAACTCACGAAGAGGTAACAAAGATTATGTTTTGTACCCAATTGAATGATCACCATGAAACATTTCTACAATTGTTACGCTTCCATATATAAAAACATCAATATTATAAAATAGAATCTATTCGGAAAGCAAAGAAAAAATGGTTAGCAAATGGTCATTAATTCGTTTTAGTCTATCAACAATAACTAAACTGTACCTAACATACAGCGAAAAACATCTCTCTTTTTCATGGTAGAATCATTTATAGTACCCAGCTGATGGGACCCAGAACATGCGATCACATCATGGCCCGGCTGCCTACAGACAGACATCTCGTCCACATTGTTTCGCTAATTACGGCGGGAAGGGCTCGACTACCTAATTGTTCCGGCTGCTTTGTTTTACGACAAACCAACATGGCCGCCTCGCCCGATCTGTCAGAATCCGCAGAGATCGTTCCAGAAAATTCCCGGATAAATGAGGGCACGCAAGTGCTCTCTGCACGACACGGGGTGCGTTCCGTAACGTCACCCTACACCGCTAAACGCTTACCGGCTGATGCTCTGCGTTCACCAAGTTCACAAAAGCAAATGATTATATTTGTCCTTTCTTGATGTGAAAATATCTAAGGGTTACCTTTATTTTTGGCACGGTGTTTCTAATACGTATACCACAAAATACACGCCATCCCTTGTAATATAGTAGATATGGCATTAGCCTGTCGTACAGGGGGGGACTACACAATACATCTATGTAATTTTCTCAAGCTGGTTTATTTTTGTGATGTGTTTTGCAAAAGTAATAGGACCTCTGACCTACTGAAGTCTTAAAAATTAATTGTTTTTTCTGTGTTACATTCTGGGAATTCTTTATGAAATTTGTTTAATGGAATGAATTTAAAAAACAATATTATATTCCACTCTTTATTTTATTTGAGTTATAACGTTTCCCAGAGACAACCTCTTATTATTGAAAGCGAAAAAATAGTAGTAATTAAGAGGATAGAGTGTGAGGGTGGGGGTTGGGCTTAGAATGGATAAAAGTGGGTGGTATTTACGTTATTTTTATTCATCTTACAATAATAAATAGTTCTCTAATATTTGCAATCTTCTATCTTTAGTGCAATTATGCAAAAATATAAAATTACTATTCTCAAAGAAATCACCCTCCATTTTTATATTATCTTCCGTTTCGGAATTTTAATTGGTATTTCTTATCTTTAAAAAATTCGCGAAAGAAAAAAGGAGAGTATACAAATTTAGTTTTAGAGATTGTGACGCATTTAACATTGAACAAAGACATTGATATTATATAATCTCGGAACAAGTAAATATATATTTTCAAATTGTTCACTGGAAACATATTGGCAGAATTTATTAGACAGCCGTTTGGTGCAAATAGGTTACGTACCCTTCTTCTTCTTCTTTCTGTTCTGGTAGAAAAGTGCCGCTCTTGGGGCTTCGAGATACCTCCATCGTTTTGACGATCCTTCAGGAAGATGATGACCAGATGGAATTTCGTTAGCTGCGATGTAAAGGGTCCTTTCTATTAACATTATCTTAGCCTTTTTTTTAAGTTTTAGTGTGATTGTTTTTAATTATTATATTATGGAAGCAGATATAAATCTTTATCTTATTATTTCAGTATAAGAGATAGGTAAAGTGAAACATTTCAACAAATACCACAGAACTCTCCAAACACTTTGCCAACACCAATGAGAAATGTCATAATATTATGTTATTTCAATAAAGAAGAGGGATTATCTAATCATAACAGCTAGATTAACTCTGGCGAAATATTTTGAACGTCTGGTGAATGTGCGTAGCCTCTTATCCTAACGATTTTTCCCATGTGACGTCATAGCTTAAGTAATAGGTATTAGTGTACAAAACTAAAAAAAATATAGAGTACAGTGTAAGAAGATCTTTAATAAAATGCCTGAGGAAATAGAGGAGGAACGAAAAATGTCTACATATAAAATAAGGCTTTGAAAATGTGTATATTGTAAATTTTATATTACTTTAAAATTTGTAATTATATATTGTTTTGAGTACTTATAAGAATTTATTTATTTAGAGTCAGTCAGATTCTCTGTGTCCATTCTTGGGTTTGCCTTTTTTGCGATGTGTTGTAAAACTTCGACCAATTTATCAAATTTTTTGTACATAACTACTACTACTACTACGTACTAACTTATTCTTCAATATTAAAAAAAAACATTTAATCTATTCAGATTGAAACAGAGAAAACGTTCAGTAATCTGACAGTCTTCTAGTTTCTGAACGCAGCCCAGAAATGTTTCAGCTTTTTTCCTTTATAGACATCATCGCGTTTGTGGAAGAATTCTTCTGGAGATATATCTTTACTAGACGTCGTTCTGTGTGAACGGGAGTCTGCCGGATCACTATCTACGCAAAAATAAAAACACAGCGTTCTCTTAAAATGTCCGAAGAATTTTTGAGGTCTGTTTTATTATATCATTAACGCTTACAGGGGTCACCGAGCACCCCACAGTGACAGACAATGAAAGGCTTTGTTTGTTTTGTGAAAGTATTTGAAAGTGAAACTGTTTTCAAAGTAAGCGTACGAAAAATTCTCATTCGACGAATGTTCATTCATCGAGACGTAAATATTTCACGGTCATTTGCTTTTTTGGAGTAAAGACATTCATGTTTACCTATCCTGAGCAATAGTGACTGACGTCCATGTCGTAATATCATTTTCAGTTTTCAGCGCAGTATAATGAGTCAAAGTGAACGGATTTTTAAAAATCTAACATCGTTATTTGTATTTCATAATTATGAAGACCCTAAAAAGAAAAACGTTATAAATCTCTCACATTATTAAAATTATCTAAAAAGAATATTTTTTCAATTGGTTTAGCTTCTTTGTAGATTCAAATTTAATTTAAAAAAAAATAGAGATGCGAACAGGGAATACGTGTCACATCAATATTCTTACTATTTTAAAATTAAACTAAACGCTTGTGCTATAAAAATAGGACTAACTTGCTGGTCTGGAGTGAAGTTCGAACTCGCGACTTTTGGATCACGAGGCGAGAGTTCTAAACACAGGACCAACAAACTACTTATTGATTTTATTGTAATTGATTTTATTAATTTTTTTTATCTACTTATGTTTATTAATTATAACTCCTACATGTTTCGGAAAAACCTTTCCATCGTGAGGGTGTTTTATAATTGTTCATAAACATATATAGTTTGAACGAAAATTTATAGAAATCTATAGTTTATAAGAACTTCAGCAATAATATTTAAAAATAATTTAGAAAAACAAAAGACAGTCATCATTCATTTAAAATATTTTGACATTTATAAAACACTCTAACGATGGAAAGATTTTTCCCAAACATATAGGTGTAATTAATAAATATAAGCGGATACAAATAAATGTTTAAGTATTTTTTTTTAATAAAAATACAGTCGAGATAAAAAACAAAAAATGATACAATTTACACGTGTCCAATCAATACAAGTGGCTTTAAAATATGGGTGTCTGGGAGTAGAAAATGCATTTTCTGTAGTAACTCAAACAAACCAATTCAAAACTGGTTTTCAAGCACTTAGTATATTATGTTAATATTTTTGAATAGGAAAGGTACAACATATTTTATGAGTATAAACAAAATTTAATATTATAATATTATTTGTAATGCTTACATTATCCTTCAGATATTTCCATATTTACATTATAAATATTTTTATGGTTTCCTCTTGCTTAATGTCTTCCGGCACCCATATACCATTGTATTCATTTATCTTTACATATTCACGACGTTTAGGGGTTTGTTTTCTTTTTATTTACCATGTTCAAAGGTTCAAAAGTATTTTTTTCTAAATTGAGGAATTTCACAATATTTTCATTTTTTCTGTCATAAAAATTATAATGTTTTATATTTAATCTCTTTCATTACCCTCCATATCTACTGGACATAAATGAGTTTTTTAAGCCTCTTTTTGTATACAATGCTAAAAACTTTTATTTTTAATTTAAAAATGTAGATTCTTTATTAAAATATATTTCATCTCTTTATTTTGAAACAATTAAATATGTAGCCTGCCGACTAAAAACTAATTGTTTTTTATTTATTTAAGTACATATATACTAATTAAAAAAATATTTACTTTTATTTAATTTTTTTTTAAATCTTAAAATGTAAGAGTTTTTAAACATATTTACTAAATTCAATCTATTATTAAATATTCTGAAAGACACTTGGTTGTTTTTTGGCTAAGATAATAATAAATTAACGTTGCATGCATATAAATAATTGATCTTTGCTTACCAGACTTTTCATCCTCAAAAGTAAGAGATGCACGACATGGGTGTTGATGGTACCAGAAGCAGTGTTTATCTATAAATGACCTGGTGTGACTAAGTAAACCATACTGGAAGATGATTTTGTTAAAGACATTTACAATCAATAAGCTTGCAAGAGAATATACTAATTATGAATATATATATATATATATATATATATATAATATATATATTATATATATATATAAATATTATATAAGATATATAATAATATATATATATATATAGTAAGTAAACCCGACTGTTCGGGCTACGGTATAGCTAACCTTAACTTAGAATCATCGCGCATTTACTGAGAAGCAATAAAAATTTTCATTCATAAAAATAACATGAACAGCAGAAACGATTCCATAAGAATACCAAAAACCTGGACTAATATCTTAGAGACAAACACATGTAATACTGCAATTCATGAAAAAAACCCTACTTTTAAAATTAACCCACAAAATTCAACAATAATAGAAAAACCAATTAGTAAAGTAATTACCCGTTCCCAAAGTCGGCTATTAAACAAATAAATAAAAATCAATAATGTTTAGCACCAATAAGGATTTTAATTCACTTTTGTTCTGGCTCTTGCCCCGAACAGTCGGGCTTACTCGTCCAGTTTTGGGCAGGAATCAAAATAAGAGGCCCTTGAGAATGAGCAGTGTTACCTGTTCGAAACGTCGGGAGTTTAAAAGTCCTTTTCCCCAGAAACATTAGTTCGTCATATATATATTAATATATATAATATATATATATATATATATATATATATAATTATAGAATAACTAATATGAAGGTAGATAAAGCCATTACTTTGATAATAATAATAAAAAAATATATATATCGTCATTTTCGTAAATTTTTTCTCTTATGTGTTGGTGATGTAACGTAAGTCTACCTGTAATAGAAAATATGAAATATCTACCTTATTTAGGAAAACTAAAACGTCACATTTTTTGTAATCATTGAATTAACATTTTCACACCAAAGTGACTAAATTAAACTGTAAGGAATGTACGGATTTTTTAATTAAAAAATATTTTTTCATTACTCGTATTTTCGGCCAGTGCGTAAAGAGAGAAGAATATTGCACATCGCAGTTAAATCGAGCAAGAAAGAGCATGACAATACCACAAATTTCATGTAGGACAGAGACGGCGGTTGCTTGGGTTTCGGCGAAAGCGAAAACAATATACAAAGAGTACGGTAGAGTCGGGTAACACGTGTTAAACAAAGACGAAGTGCAGGCGACTGACGCAAGCTGGTGACCGCGTCATTAGATTCAGTTACTAATGATACGTCAGCGGAAGCGCACGCAAATTCGATAGGCCATGATTTTATAATAATTTATTAAAATAATGCAAATATGTGTGTTAACCTTACGTAATTATATAAAGAAACCATTAAAAAGTCTTATTTTTATGGTATATATGTATATTTTATCACATATTAAAAACTATGCCGATTTTTAATCACGTAACGCTGTGTTACACCACCGTCCCCGAAGGTATTTTTAAGCAGTCTTTTAAGAGTTAAGGGCTCTTATAACTTTAACTTAATGTTGGGAATATAGATCTCTATCACTTTTGATGCTCTCGTGGAAGACGGTGTAGTGATAAATTAGTGAATGAGTGGGAATACTTACTTCCCAATTTTTCACTACGGTAATATGAAAAGTAATTTTTGGTTTCTAGAAAGAGATCTTCAACGACAAAATTTATTTTTTAATGTGATACGTGCGAATATATTAATATAATAATTATAATAAAGATGACACGTGCTTTTATTAAAATGTAAACATAACAATTACTTCGAATACTTGATTCTTGAAGGGTAAACATACATTTTAAGCAATAAATGTAATATAAATACACAGTGAAGCACGAGACGGTCTCAGTAAATATGGAATGACGGGAATCTCTGAAGTGCTTCATATTTCAGTTTGTTTAATATCACCTTGTTCGCTTTGAGATGATGATGCTGATTTATCCAGCTTCGTTTTCTTCCGAGTTTCGACTCGAGGGCACTTTGCAAAATGAGTTCTCGAGAAAGTGAGTCGGTTCATAATATTAAAGCATGTTGCATTTCTTCATTCTGTACTTCAATTCCATGTCAGAGCGGGGCTATCAAAGCATTCATGACATGGTGAATATTACTGACAGTTCGTAAGAGAGCCCTTAGTGTGTTATGTCACTCATATTAAAAATATTTCAACTTTATATTTTATTGATGCATGTCTCGTTAGAGATGTTTTCATCAAAAATAATTTAAATATAATTTGATCCTGCTGGGTTTGTAGCTTATTGGGTGAGATTATGAGATGGTTAGGACGAACAACACTGGTCTTTTGTACCGATATTTGCGAGTAGAAAGCTTATATCAAGATATATTATGATTTTTTTTAAATATATGGATTATTTTTAATTTCAATTTAAACTTTATTATGTTGATAAGATAAAAATACATAAAAGGTTGAGTAAATGGCGCATAATAATTAAAATATTTTTTTTCAGAAAACGAATCTAATTGATGTCTTACAAAATTATGTCTTACTTACGGTTATATAATATCAAGGTAAAATATATTTTAAATAAATACGTGAATTATAAACAAATTGCTACTAACCTTGGATTGTAGTCCTTGTGTGACAAATATAGTATAAAGCATTTTATGTAAAATAGGGGAATAAAATGTAACAGAACACCTTTTAAGGAGAAAAATTAGAAATACTTTAGAAAATAGTATTTAGAGGGATGTCAAAGTGATCAATAAACAAGTTATATGAGATACAAAATAGCCGCACAAGTGCGTTAATATCTAAATCGACAAAGCCTATCTATCACATGGTGGGTAACAAGACAACAAATTCAAATGTATATTTATTTCATTTAATGATTATTTATTTCTTCCATAGCAGCAAAATAACTTTGCGGTAACATTATTTATATGAATAAAAATAAAACACTTTGTACAAAGCCACAATTATTTGAATTATCAACATGTTTTGTCTCTTTATCAGGATAAAACATATAAGATTAACTAAAATTAAAATTTGAAATAAATAATTAAGAACTTATGTGACAATAAATAAATTTAATTTGTTTTTCATAATCAATATATATATATATATATATATATTAAAGCCCGTGTTTCCCTACCCACTAAGTTTTCTCCACAACCACCCACCAGCAATTATAGTTGGTGGATAGCCCTTGGTGTCACATCGAAAATATGCGAGTTTGGTGGGGGTGACTGTGCGTGGGTGGGAGTGGGTGACGAAAATATGCTTTCTAGCACATTATTTTGTTATGGGAAGGCCGCAAATGCTTCAGATTGTTTCAAAATAGATGCACCGACTGTGTCGTTGAATCTAGAAGGTTCCGAAAAAACCTGCTCTATAAAGTTCTGGAAGGAGAAGGTTCTAGAAAATTTTCGAAAGTTCTATAAGGTTCTAAACTGAGCGGCGGTATGTGTCGGTGTGTATAGAAGGTTCATGTACGTTCGATAAATTTCTTGTAAGTTCTGGAAGGAGAATGTTCTAGAAGGTTCGCGAAAGTTCTATGACGATCCATACAGTGTACTAAAAAGCAGGCACAGCTAATTAATTATATAAATCCTATATATTTATTTTTTGTTAATGTAAGTGTATATTAATAAAGGAACCATTGGCCCTGAAACGTGTCGATAAATAAATTAATGGTGGTTTTATATAAAGTGTTTTCTTTTTACTAAATTAATTATTATTTACCTCGGAGATTCTATTCTGACACGCACCTTGATTCCGGCCCGGCCATATAGCATGCCGAGCACGTTCAAGACACTACGTAGCTTTCAGTGTATGTACAAGCGCGTGTTTATTAAATTGTGCAGTATTTTATACATGTTTGAGCGTGATCACCCTACCGGCGCGGCGTAACGCAAATTATATTTTTTCGCTCAGTTTGACGTAGACATCTCGTCTGAAATTTCGGATTAAACATCTGGGGACATGAATTTTCTAGCGGTGAAAATGGTGACGCGTGCTGGGAATATATTTTCATGCGTGGGTTTTGAGTATTCTCTAACGACTACATATAACTGGTTGTTTATTTAATTTGAGCACAATTTTATTTTGTATATACAGAATACGGCCGATGACACGGCCAATCGGCCGTATTCTGAAAATATCAGTATTGAGATCTGAAGATTCTTATTCCAAAATTTAAGAGGCCCCAGTACACGTTTTACATCGTTTTAAAAAAGACAAAAATTAAACGTTCTGTTTCCTATATTGCAGTATCCATAAAACCACTAAGGAAATTTCACTGTCATTAATATAAAAATATTCAAAAAATTATACCTCATACTCAAGAATTCGAATTAATTAAATCGTATAGTCTGTTAAAAGAACATTTTTCTTTCAAATCAATTTTTTTTAAAATGATATATTTAACAACTTGTCGAAAAATATTAATTAATGTCTGAATAGCACCACTTCTTTTTCAAACTTTATACCTACAATCAATTTGTAAATCAAATTTAGGGTCTTTATTTGAAAATATACCAGATTAGTATACCAAAGATAACTCCATTGCATGAGAACTAAAATAATGTATCGGGGTTATAATTTTATTGATATTATAACAATATATTTTTTCATATATTTTTAAGGAAATGCTTCAATAATGAATGGATCTATCATAATAAAATCGATTAAAAGCCTGTTTAGCTATGGGTTTTGCAAAATGATTTAATAAGTTTACTTTAAATTTAGCAAATCGAGAGCAAATACGAAAATCGTGTACTGGGGCTTCTTAATAGATGATAATAATTTTTTTTAAATTGACGAGACTAAGGTACACGTTGGTGTTTGTTTCTTTGTGTGAGAGTGAGAATGAAATACATGACGGCTATTCAACAAACGTCAAAATTTAAATACGAGTCCAACGCGACAACGACAATTTAGCCATAATTTCATATCAGGACGCTGCGGAAGAAGAACTTTAATTAGAACTTAATTCATGAAAAAGAACTAATTCATGCGGGAGAAGAACTAATTAGAACTTAATTCATGAAATTTTAGTCGAAACATGAGAATTGTGAGGTTACATTTGCGATAGGTACTTTGCTAAACCGTTTGAAGCTCTGTCAGACCAGACCGCCTGGATAAGAAGGTGCCAGAGAAATCTATACCTTTTCTGAAGGCATTGCAGATATCGAACCTCGCAAATAAAGGTTTTTACTTTGAGAGATATATGTGAAAATATACAAATCTCTTTACTTGAGTATGAGAAATACAAAACACCGGCGTATACTTACCTCTCGTTTATATATTTTTTTATTCTCGTCTATTAAGTATTGGGGTAAAAATCTTCAGATCCCAAAATTTCTATTTTCAGAATACAGCAGAATGAAAGCTATTTACTTGTCTTAGAGTGAAAAAAAAAGAAATGATTGAAATCTATGCGTGGAGATATAAATAAAATAAATGTTTTTATGTATGGGGGAAAAAAAGGGTAATAGACGACAACAATTTATATCAAATTGTGAGTTATCTGTTTTTCTCAAATGTGTATGCCTTCACAGACTTTATTGTAACACTATTTGATAATAAAAATCTCTCGCACATGCAACATCAATATCATCACTATTGGCATTTCAACCCCCGGTGGGTCCTGACCTTTTATAAGCATTTTCCTCCATTGATCACAATTACACGCTATTTTAGTCGAGTACTAGATTTATAAGATAGATGTGTCTTACTTAGCTCTTCTGATAGTCTGTAAATAATAGAGCACTCTTTAACACACGTTCCTTATAACATCAAAACTGAGAATCGTAATGTTGTAACGAGATGCTAAAAATAATTACGCACTCCTGTCACTTGTCACAACACTATCAAAAAATCGAATTATTAAATGAGACTTACATATAAGGTCGATATATTCACGGAAATATACAAGCGTAATTAGATAACGCGCCTGCCCCGGAAAGGAGGAGGTCCGTGGTTCGAATCCTGGTAGTAGCCAAATATTTTTTCGTGGATAAGATTTTTCTGTATGTTTTTCTTATTGATTAATTAATTTGGTTTTAAATTTAACAGAACTGTGTTCTGAAAAAATTGCAACTTCACAATAAGAAAGTGTTTTTGAATATAATATATGAATAAAATAATTTTATGTTACGAATTACGATAAAAAATCATAATGCTCACACAAAGTCATGAAAGTTTCGAAGACTTTTTCACGCTGTGTAAAAAATACACCAACTCTCTCTCCTCTAATATCTCGCCATCTGCTTTGGATTAGGATGAATCGGCTAGTCATTATCTAAGAAATATTAGATTTATCGACAAAGGGAACAATTATGAGAAAAAAGGCATTTTTCACAGCTCTAAGTTTTTGCTATTACAGGCCTATCTGCTCAATTTATCCTACTTTCTAGATTATTTTAGTGTTTAGGAGTAGGTTTTCTCCGCTTCTCGGTTATTCCAGACATTTCCCGAATCTTGTAGACCACCTTAGATTATTAAAGGCAATTCTTTATCCTTTGAAAGTGTTGTGACATAATTATTACAAGGAATTCAGACAGTGCGCAGTTCTCTTTGCTTACTATTCCGTGACAATATTGACACGAATTATGTATAATTTAAAGTTAATAATTTCACAACTATATTAATTGATAAGTTATAGTTATAATAATAATAATAGTTGGATCATTTATATAGCGCCATTTTCGTGAGTGCTCACCTCAAGAGCGCTTCACCAAAAACAACTTACTGACTAAAAACACTTGTTTACTATTACATACTTATTCACTAGATGACGTGCAAAAAATGGAATTAACATTTAAAACTATAATAATTAGGAATGCTAGAAAGAATCAGGTATTTTCGCGGAGTGCATACTAAGAATGGGAAACATTACGGTTATAAAAACCACATAAAGATTATAATCATCAAAATAATATATAAAATGAAACCCGTGTTTCCCTACCCGCCAAGTTTTCTCCACAACCAGCCACAACCACCCACCGGTGGTTATTGTGGTGGATAGTCCTTGGGTGGCTGTGCGTGGGTGAGAGTGGGTGATGAAAATGTGCTTTTTAGCACATTGTTTTGCTATGAGAAGGCCGCAAATGCTTCAGATTGTTTCAAAATAGGCACGCCGACCGTATCGGTGAGTCTAGAAGATTTGGAAAAACCTGCTCTAGAAAGTTCTGGAAGAAGAAGGTTCTAGAAAATTCCCGAAAGTTCTATAAAGTTCTTAACTGAGTGGCGGAATGTGTCGGTGTGTCTAGAAGGTTCCTGTACATTCGATACATTTCTTGGAAGTTCTCGAAGGAGAAAGTTCTATAAGGTTCGCGAAAGTTCTTTGACGATCCAAACACTGTACTAAAAACCTACGCATGCGAAGCCGCGCGGGCAAAGCTAGTATTATATATAAATAATTACAATTTTATGTCCGTATTCTTTTAATTGAAATAACGTTTTCTGTTTCGCGGAAGCAAAAGTTCTAGGGATGATTAAAAGATATTCTTAATCGTAGACAAACTTCTTTGAGATGTTGCGGTGGTAGGAATAAGAAATGTGGAGGTGGTGGATTAGAGTACAGCCTTAATCTCAAGACAAAGCGGGGTGTAATTTTTAAAACAGTAAAAGTCTACGCCAGGCGAGAGCGTTGCCTAACTACGTTATATTAAATTTAACAAACAAAAGATTAACAAAGAAAATCGGAGTCCTCTGTGTGCCTTTTACGTTACGTGTAAACCTTCTCCCTAAACTTGAAAATGCTCCAAATATTAATATCATTCATTTTGGATATAACAATTTTGTTATGATTTTTTTTTATTAGGTCTGTGATTTTTCACAGTTCACAACACAAAGTAATATGTACGCAATAAAGAATACGAGGCGAGTATCGTACCACGAATAGGCACATGTTACACTGTAATAAGATGGTGAATCAAAAGAAGTGGTGCGTTGTCAAAAGCACTCGAAATTTATCGCTCAGTTGGTTTGACAACGAACACCTCACAAGTCTCTCGAAAAGACTAGTAATTATCGTAAAATCTCGAAAGATCGATAAAAACATTTATTTACCTACAAGTGTAACCATAGCGTTAGGAGCTTCGGAGTGAGAACAGTGTTGTTTACTCCAGCCATAGTAAATAAAGGAAGTACCTGTCGGCGGGCGAGAAGTTTTATTAGGTGCGAAAATTTAACAGAATATTCAAGAAAGTGATCGATGCTATAAAATCAGTTGTGATTAGAGTTAATTAGTGCGAATTAAGAAGCAGTTTAATAATAAGTGTGTGGAATATTCCAATAAAATTTTGTAACTATAAATTTAACATTATTCCGATTTAATTTGTGTCGATTCACTTTAAGCTTAATTAATAAAAGCCAATATTGTTTAAGTGTTTTCATTTGCCTCTCACAGTCACGTCCCGTGACAATTCTATAGAAAATACAATCAACATTTTAATCTTGATCCACATTACCTACGTCACTGTTTAAAATATAACTTTCATCTCGAATTTTAAGCAAAATTCAAAACGTTTTTACCATAGATTTTTTTGCATTTTTTTTCTAAATTGTCATTAAATAAAAAAAAATAAAAAATCAAATAAAAAAAAGACATAATTTCCACATATATTAACGTTTAACTGTAGACGTTATTTTTTGTGGAAATTTTACGAATTTGGTTTATGTTTATGTTATGACTAGCCGTGCCCGCGCGGCTTCGCACGCGTATGTTTGGATCGTCATAGAACTTTCGCGAACCTTCTAGAACATGCTCCTTCCAGAATTATCAAGAAATTTATCGAATGTACAGGAACCTTCTAGATACACCGACACATTCCGCCACTCAGTTTAGAATCTTATAGAACTTTCGGGAATTTTCTAGAACCTTCTCCTTCCAGAACTTTCTAGAGCAGGTTTTTCCAGATCCTTCTAGACTCACCGACACAGTCGGCACATATTTTGAAAAAATCTGAAGTATTTACGGCCTTTCCATAACAAAACAATGTGCTAGAAAGCACATTTTCATCACCCACTCCCACCTACGCATAGCCACCCCCACCAAACTCGCATATTTTCGATGTGATACCAAGGGCTATCCACCACCGTAACCACCAGTTGGTGGTTGTGGAGAAAAATTGGCGGATAGGGAAACACGGGTTTCTTTATATATATATATAGATATATATATTGATCTTGATTTGTATAAGTCGGTTTGATGAAACAAAATTTAAACATATCTTATCAACATTTTTAGTCATTGGCATCATAACTTCTAGGAACATTATATTTTGATTTTTGAACGATTGCAACCGACACATGTGTTAATTTTTTATGCATTCTTGTAGGACAAGGCCTATTAATTTTGCACTGACAACGCGTTTTTGTATATGAGAAATTACCAGGGAGCGAGAAAGAAGGTGAATTAGCTACCCAAGTGAAATAATTTTTACCGTAAAAGTATTTTTTTTTGCAAAGATCCGAGAGTAGTGTATAATCATCGTCACTTTAAGTTTCGCTTCACGTACTACGTTCTTCTTCAGGCGTAACGCAGGATCTAAATTTTTTTCTTTGTTTTTATGATCACGAAGAAAATCTTTTTCGGAAATCAAGCAATTGGTGATACCAACCTCGTTGTTCCATTCATATAGAGCCATAAATAAGGGGATAAGTTCATTTTCCATGAAGCGTTTGCTACATACTTTTCTTACTGATGGGTTTTCAGAAGTTCTCGATGACCGTTTCACTCCAGAAGTTCTTGGTTGATTATTGTTGTCCATTTTTATTTAAAAATTTAAAAAAAAAAATGTAATGAAAATGTGGACGTGGGGTCTCACAGGCCCCAACTTAAGTTTGAAGACCCGGTATTCACCTGTTAAGCACCTAGCTATGTAAATTTATTTCTCTGTGATCGTTTCGCAAATAAATACTGAACGGCTTGGAGCCTAGAGGAGGAATGTGGCTGATTCACGGAATTCATAGAAGGTGAGGGATCCCTGAGACCCCATGTCTGCAGTTAAAGGTTAAATAAATGTTATTCTTAAATGAACATGACTACATGACCAATTAATAAATTACAAAACCAACGATGTTTTAGAACTGATGAAAATTGCACTAATTTGTATATTACCGTACGAATTTGTGAGATGCTGTTTTTTTTCAATAATATTACAAATTGAAAAATTACGTTTCATGATCTTAAACTTAAAAAAAAAGAAATATAATATGTTGACTTTTTAATACGTCTATCTACGTTGAGTCTTGCTTTCTTGAAGAGAGATGATTAAGAAATTCAAACCTAGCGAGGAATGCTGCGGAATTTATATTTTTAAGGTGAGAAGGTGGTGCATGTTGATGAGTGCGGGAAGTTCCCTGAAGAATATACGGAATATTCTTTGTAAATTATGTAGATAATGTAGGCTTAAAACAATGGTTTCATTTGGAGGTTGTCGCGCAGAGGCTACTTTGGGAGTTTTCAATGTTACACTGTTGTAATTTTTCACGACACGCTAAGTAGCTGGGCTAAGTAGAGGAGCGTTGTTAAGTATTATCAACTTTGTATAAAGCTTAACAACTAACGTCTAATGATAATGTAGTATGGAACACCCCGCGTAAATTATGAATGATTTTATGTTATTTTTGGAGGTGAAAAAGTAAGATTTTATTTATTTTTAATTTTATTTGTCATATTTAAACTACATAAATAATAAAAACCATAGACTATAAACTTTACTTTTTATAGATTTATCATCATAACGTCATTTAAAAATGAACAAAAAAAAATAAAAAAACCCTTAAATTTCCATGAGCTTTCACGATATGTTTATTTATTTTGTTTCTCAATATTTTAATACGTTAGTATTACAATTCTAATACCCATGAAATGAACTGATATGATCACTCCTCCCATAAGCACGAACGTCAGCTCTTTTATGTCGAGTAAAATGTTTTTATTGTATGAATATATTATTGTATTTATGAAATTACGTACTACGATATGACTGTATTAAATAAAAAAATTTAAAAAATTGAACACAAAATATCTAACATGAATTTAACTCTTGGTAAGAATCAGAAAATACATATATCAAAGCAGAATGGTGCAAAAATGTGTATCATGCAATATTAGTCCCTTGCATCAATTGTTTCTGATGTATTAGAATTAAAGATATTAACAATACTCCAAAATAAAGACTAAAAAGAAATCGAAGCATAAGAATCAAAGTTATGCTAGAAAATTTCTAAATAATGACATTTAGACAAATAAATAAATTTAATTTATTTTTATTTTTATATAAAATTACACTGCACCTTTGAGTTTTTAAGAAAAATAAATAACACCAACATTATTATTATTTCAAATTTTATATTTCATTGGTTTTACATAAATTTTATAATCTACAAAACTACATTCTTAACTTATTTTGATTAAAAATGGACATGTCAAATTTTGATACTTAATGTCATAATTATAAGATTGGTCAGAGCAGATAAAGATACAAAGAAATAAAAAGTTTTTTTTTTAAATAGAGATGCGAACACGGAAAACGTGTCACATCAATATTCTTACTATTTTCAAACTAAGCAAAAAGCTGGTCTGGAGCGAGATTCGAACCCACGACCTTTGGATCATGAGGCGAGTATCCTAACCACAAGACCAACAAGCTACTAATGGAGAGTTTCCCAAAACGATCGATGGAGTTATGCGCAGCCTTGTTCAATTAGTCATTGAATAATAAACATCGATGATAAATAAAAGATCGCAAACGATAAGTCTTTCTTGCGTTACAATGATTGTGAAATTATGGTGCGAGAAAAAAGTGCATTTGTTTTAAGGTTAGGTTCTGAGGTAGATAGCAGACTTCGACCCTAGATTCATGATCAGTAAAAAAATTTATGAGAGCGTCAAAAATAGCCTATTCATAAAAGCAATATTCAAATGAGTCTAGTTGTGCGGTTATGTAAAATATTGGGACGTCAAGCAAAATAGTGCATGAATTGATATTTTTTAGCTACATTAACTTGTTGTGTGTAGTGATTATGACTTTCGCATAATGATCCAGTGGTCGACGGTTCGAGTCCCATTCCAAGGCAGCAATAAGATGGTTCTATTTTCATAGTAGAAGCGTTTAGTTTGAAAATAGTATGAATATACTGACTAGGATATAGAAAAACCTCGAGTAAACCAAAATGATGCAGTATTTACATTTATTTATATTGATATATTAACAGATATAAGAAAATGATATATATGAGAGTTTAAATATATAGTAATAAACATATTAACTTATATGCTTATTAGAAATTATTATGAAGTAGTACATAATAATAATATAAGCATGTTAAAATAAAAGACATCAATTGTAACAATAGTGAGTAGAACATAATAAAGTAAATAACAATATTAAAGTAAACGTACTACTCAACTTTATTTATATCTTGAATTGCAGTAATGAATCAATATTCAGTTATTAGTCAAGTATTAATTAAATGTTGCGTCGCAGAATTATGGTCACTTGTGATCTTAGGTGGTATAGAGACGCATGATAGATGTCGATGTCGGTAAACAAGTCGTAGTAGACTCGGCGTATTCTCACTATGGGGGAGCGTAATCCGTAATTGGTACGAGCTACAGGAATGTGGAAGATACACTGTATTCTATTAGCACTTGCTGGGATGTGGATGTTGATAAGTGATAAAACAATTAAATTGGTTTCGACAGATCTTACACAAATTTACAATGTCAAGAGCTGTGCGTCTGTAAAGATGTTAATGTACATGTAAAGATATTAATTAAAAATCGCTCCACGAAGATCAGTTGCTAGAGGGTTTGACAAAGTGTGTACGTACACTAACATGGCGAACCATGTCGCTGTTCGACCGTACTACATATGGTAAATACTTACTTGAGACGTATGCAAATGCGAGCCCCGAGAGATCACGAGGAGTGTTCCGATCCGACCCGACATAGCACGCTGTGGACGTGACGGATGGGTGTGAATCCGAGGGTGTGAATTCACGATAGGATACATTTCACTGGTTGTGGCACGAGAATAAATGCTCGCGCTGAAAGAAAACATTCAACCGAAATTTTTGATTTAGGACCGGTCTTATAAACGAAAGACAAAATATCCGTTACTCAATCGACAATTAACCCTAGATCTCTAAACTTATTTTCGAGTAACACTGCCACTAAATATTAGTCCTACAAACTAACTAATTGAAACCTCAGTATTTTTCAAAATCAAAGCATATATTTAGAAAAAATCTACATAAAGTATGGAATGTCCACTAAATTAACACATTACTAAACAAAAATTTTAAAAAATATATTCTTGGCAGTCGGCACATACTGGAACCGTATGTTCCCCGCAAATCACCATCTTTCAGTGGTGGCAAGCATACTTGGTCACCCTGTGCTTTTTGTATGGACAAAAAGAACATATTTTACGCTTGTTTTGTTGCACTTGAGAGGTACTGGGAGAAACATTTACAATTTTTAAAATATCTTTGAAAAAAATTTAATGTCATAATAACTTACCTTTATTCACTTTTGTGGCGTAATCACTAAATATTAGCCTGAAAGACTAATATTTCGTAAAATCTCCGGAACCAGGAAGCGTGCGAACGCAATGCGTGTGCAGGGGTCACTGATTGGCCGAATCAGGCAGGTAGTGAGCGGCCGGGGAGGATTCGGTAGCGGGAACATACCTGGACAGCGAATGCGTCAGAGTCGTGTTGCCTGTGAGACTAATGTTTAGTGATCTAGGGTTAATGAACGGATTGCCGTTCGTTAGTAAATATTACTGACGCTCGTTTTATAAAACTTTTTTGAGCGTCCGTAAGTATCGCAATTTTACACTGCTCTTGTCTATGATTTTAGAGCTGTCAGAGGCGAAATATATCTCTTTTCTATGGAAACGAAACATAACTTCTATAAACATGACCTAAACTTTCTCACTCGCACCAGATTTTTTGGGATACTTCCCATAATACTACACTGGTAGTAGGCTTTGAAACCCCAAAAATGTCTGCTGCAGCTAATAATATTCATCCAAGAGCATAGAATCTCAAGGCAACAAGCAATTGTGTGGTTGATGATAATGTCTGATTCCTACGTGTGCGCTTTCTTAATTTTTGCCCAATATCTTCTAGAAGCTCTTAAGCAGACCTTTTCGATAAGCGAAAACGGTTGATAAAATCTTCGTCATCTAAAATATTTAAATAATCCACTAGTATATTGAATACTTTTTGTTGCCGAGTTTGTTCTTCATTCGACGAACTTGAATAGAATCTCTTGCTCGACATCGCTATCTGAAAACATTTTCCCTTGAAAATGTGGCAGTAGTCAGCACAGTATATATGTACATGTTAAACAAACAGCATAAAACGCAAATTAACAACGGACCTAACCTTAAAAAATAATACTTTAATCTATCATACGTAAATTTAAACTAACGGATATTAAACTGGTGGTTCGGCTGTCGGTAAAATTTTACTAAAATTTGACTAACGGATTGTTATAAGATGAAAAAAATGACGTTTGTATAAAATTTCGGTTTGTTTGGCCTGAAATTTAACTAACGGACGTTTATAAGACCGGCCCTTAGAGAATAGAATGAAAGGGCAACCCGGAGAAAGGGCCCGACTGTGTGGGTGTAATGCTTATATGTCCCTGCTTGCAGATCATGTTAAGAGTATGATACAAATATAATGCAGATCGTACAAATATGCATATATGTACGATCAAAGCACGCTTGCAAAGAGGACCTGCCGCTCATATTCGGGCGCTTCGTGCCCGTTGAGCGCGTTCAGGTGCCTTTTGCGTCGTATTCTAATGTGCACGTGCAGCGTCCGTTCTGGCGTGCTTTGGATGATGTTCATCAGGTGGTCCACAATAATGTCCAAATTGAACAAAGCACAAATTAAACCCCAATGAAATTGTGCATGCACGCCGCTGCCAGCAAGTTAATCCTATTTTCGTAGTACAAACGTTTAGCTTAGTTGAAACAAAGTAATAATATTAGATGTATTTTGTGTTTGGATCTTTTATTTATTTTAATCAAGATAAAAATATTTGTATATTTAAATTAAAATAACGTTTTCCATTTCAATAACTGCTCATTTAGAACAAAAAGGTGACGCGTTATACTTAATACGCTAATTACAATTTAAATCTGAAATTCTCTCTAATTTGATATCAATTTTTCTACGTCATACAAAAGGCTTTATTGTGTAATACATTTTAAATATACTTTTCACCTTTTCATCGCGATTTTTCCTATGCATACGATATAATTTTGTATTTGTAAATTAAATAATATTTAGATTTTGAAACAATAACGGATATTGTTTACAAATTGTATAGATGTGTAGAGATACGATTCTCGAAGTTTGCTGGTTTTTGGAGAGATTTGTGTATGATATTTAGTATTTTTATCTTGGACCAAAAATTATTTCATGTCTTGGCTCCAGTATATTTAAAAAGTGTAATCAAATAATTAATGCATTTCAAAATTTTCACTCCCTTACCGGATTTTACATTATTAAAATTTTAATAAATAATATAGTTAATATAATCAAAATAATGAATTTCTAAATGTTAAAGTGAATAAGTATGTAAATTAACGTATATTATAGATATCTCACAGAGACGAAACTGTATTTCTTATTAGAAAGTAGGTAAAGAAGTCATTTGGGTGTACATAGGACTTATGACCTATCTTATGGTTGGCTTAAGTGATCACTTTACACAATGTAACATTCACCATTTCCACCCATGATAGAATATACCATGCTTATTCATTTTTTGGAAGTTGTATATATGGTATATTCTATTATGGGTGGAAATGGTGAATGTTACATTGTGTAAAGTGATCACTTAAGCCAACCATAAGATAGGTCATAAGTCCTATGTACACCCAAATGACTTCTATACCTACTTTCCTATAAGAAATACAGTTTCGTCTCTGTGAGAAATCTATAATATACGTTAATTGATTAATAATGTCTCTGTGACATAAATCCAGCACTGTTCTGAAAGATTTGAACAAACTCAAAATATTCTGAATAAGTATGAATTGAGCACATAGCAACTAAGAGATCCAAATCCTGAATATTCCATTGTCTCAGCACAGCATCAAAACAATCACACTTTATTTGATGAATGGATTCTGAAAAATATCCACCACACTTTAATTATTGCCAAGCCTGTATAGCTTTTGTTCAGACATATTGGAATGACAAATTTTATTTGTCCCGTTATATGAAACAATACAACAACCTAGTACTTCGCATGGGAACATGGTAGGATATCACTTCCGTGAAATTCAATAAATTTCATCGTAATAAAGCAAATATGACAATACTTACTTACTAACATATCATCATGCCATTTCGCGCGGGGGTAGGCAGAGATACACAACTCTCGCCTCACCCACACTCATTCATGCAAGTTCCATGATTATCCATGGTATCTGATTAATCTAGACATGCTACGTGGCCGCCCTCTCTTTCTAGCGCCGTCAACAACTTATGTCTGTGGAGGTGGATGAGCCTTCCACCTTAGGAAGAGTTGAAGCGGTGTTGATGATGTAAAGTTACGATGGTTTTATAGAATTTATTGAATTGCAAAAGCAAAAGTTATAAAGAATACAGTAGGTACAAAGGTTACTAGTGAAAGAGTGACGTTCGAAGGTACGACGGCGAGGGCTTCCGCTATACAAGCCGTTCACTGGGGAAGTGAGATAGCCTGCTCTGGAGACTACCGTTTTTATAGGTGTCGTGAACAAAGAACTGGGTGTATTATGACTACTCGGCCGCTCGTGTGGGTAATATTTAGTCTGGTCTGCAAGGTGAGTTGCCCCGCTTTTCATGCCTTCTGCTATACGTCGCCTGTGTACTCGGTCATTGGTCCGGCTAACATTGTCGCCCGTTTTACGAATTCAGCGTTCTGATTTTGACCTTTGCGTCGGGGGCGATAGCCTGCCGTACTTGAATGTCGGCGTATGCCGTGCCTCCTAACACGTGTATATTTACGCGTCTTTACTTTTTTTTTACTTACCATTCTTTCTCCATTTATTCGCTCAACATACCCAAACCATCAAAGCAACCCTTTGTAACTTCTATTAAACCATGCTAATATCAGCTTTACATCCATTCCTTATATCTTTATTCTTTACTCTATTATAAATAGATTTGTTACACATACATCTAAAAGGTCTCATTTTCACTGCATTCAATCTACTTGCATTCCTTTTCTGCTAATTCCTGACTTCATTTCACTTCAAATATCAGAATTTCATTATGTACCGCTAGTCTTGCCTGGGTTTATGCATTCCTTTGCGGAATTATTCCTTTAGATATTTTTTCAGCCTTCAATTCTGTCGAACAAACATGTACGATAGACAAGGAGGGGCAGTAAATATTTATGTATTTAATTAAGGAGTCTTAACAGTTTCAATCATTATAATGTTAGAGCAAAGTTTACACTGCAAAAACCAATTTCAAATTGGATAAGATAATATAATATTTGAAAGTAAAGAGAATATACGAGTATTATAGTAATTGTGCGATGACGCATGGAATCGCCACCACCGCACGCGGATTGGGATTAGGAAATAAATATTTTCCTTCCCAATCTCCGCCGATAATGATTGATATTCTGACACCCGAGATACACTAGGCCAAAGTACATACACAGCTGAAAAATTGTACTTACAGCGTTTTTCTATGTCGAGTGCAGATCCTATTTCCAATTCTCTCGGCTTCGTCGAATCCGGAACAGATCAATCTGTCTATTCCGAAAAGCTGATGTGAACTGATGCGTCTTCCCCGGATTCGGATACCATAAGAAAAGAACGTCAGTTCTTAAAAGAAAAGGACATCGGCACACACGCTTTCCAATTGGTCGGATTTTTAAAGGTTTAAATCCTGGCCAACGGCGCAGAATACGTCGGATGTCCGTTTCGACCAATCAAAACCATTTCGCGGCCGGCGCCTGACGGTCGCAAAACAGTAATCAAAAAACAACAGAAATAAATAAGTAAAATAATAGTAATTAACGAAGATATTAGTTAAGTTAATGAGTTTTGATAGTAACACGTAATACGGATGTGAGGGAAAGGGTGAGGAGGTAGGAGTCAGAGTAAATAGAGGTGGAGGAAGAGAAGATTAGATGTAGTGAGTGATTGGCTAAAGTCGATTTAGTGTCGATGCTTTCAATTTGTAAGTCGAGTAATACTATGGTGAAAGCGTTTAGTGGTTTATTATATATAAACGGAAGTGGTCGACATTTTTGCTGATAGTATAACTGTGTATAGAACTAAATTGAAACTTCTTTACGTCTAAACTAAATGGTAATGGTTAAGTAAATTTATTCTTCCTGTTTAACCTTCTCTTTTTAGTTTACACAAATCTATAATGTGTGTTTGAATCTTTTTAACTGCAATCTAAATTTACACAAATCTATTATATGTACTTGAATCTTTTTAACTGTATATCTATCTGTCTTATGTAATTTTTTAAATTTTTATATTTTGAATGTTTTGTATAATCCCATAAGGGCGTTAAATAAATAAATAAATTATGGTAAATTAAATAATTGCCCACATTTCGAAACGACAATCATTTATTAGCAGGAAAGTAATTTTCTAAATTACTAGTGTTCATCATTTACGCTCATTTACGACTCATTTATAACCTTATATTTAAACGAGCACTTTTTGCGCGAACATGCGAATATCACATTTGAATATTGTTCCCGATTTTGCCATCCTACCCCACGCTCGATTGTTCACGTAGTTGGCAGTTGTCGCCGAACCACTGCGGGTCAATAGAGTCCACGTGTCTGAAGTATGAAGCGGACTTAGTTCGTCGCCTTTCGAACAAATTGAGATCTACGTCGGATCTTGGCTCATTTGTGGCTTATTTCTAAAGTTGGATGCGACATACGGTTGGACCATCCGACGTCTTTATTTGACTTTTCAAGTGAATATTCTGTGGCTCTGTGCGCTCAAGCGGCCTACAGAGGATCTAATTAGGTGAGTCACGTGCTTCTAACATAATTCATTCGTTCGAATTTCTTCCTTACTATAATATTTTCCTTATCTTAAGTTTGTGTACTTGGGAAGTATGTTCGATAGAAGAGGGAATGTTGAGAAAGATATCGAATGGAGAGTGACTGCGGGGAACAGGGTGAACGGTGCTTTGAACGCAATAGTTTCTTATATAAATATGTCTACCGAGGCAAAACTAGCGGTACATAATGCAATTATGGTACCAACACTGATGTATGGAAGCGAAGTCTGGAGCTGGCAGAAGAGGAACGAAAGTAGATTAAATGAAGACGTATGTATGGCAAATGAATTTATGATAGAGTAAAGAATGCAGATATTAGGAATGAATGTAATGCTGATCTTAGCATAATTAATAGAATTAAAAAAGGGTCGCTCAGATGGTTTGGGCATGTTGAGCGAATGAATGAGGAAAGAATGGCAAGAAAGATATATAATGCAAGTGTTGATGGCGCCAGAAAGAGAGGGCGACCGCGAAATACGTGGATGACCAGATCAACCAGATATTGGAAGATGGTCCCGTTAGAAGCCTCAACAACCGGCGATCTTGTATGCGAAGATGTATGAATGTGGATGAGGCGAGAATTTTATGTCAGGACAGAAGAGCGTGGGGCTCTATCCTCTCTGCCTACCCCCACGGGGAAACGGCGTGATGGTAAGTAAGTAAGTAAGTAAATTTGTCATAATTTCGACATTGACTTGTTTGGAAACCGATTTAGACAGACACATATTAACGAATAAATCAAATTAAATAAGCAAAGTAATCATTTGACAGGTGGTGACGTGTTCGGGTAGGGTGAGAGGTGGGGAGGAGATTGACAGTGAGACATTGAAATTGAGACTAAATTTAATAACGAGTTATAAGTTAAATTTAATTGATAATCAGTCATATTACTTAACGATGCATCAGTGTCATAACCGTTTGACGTAAAAGTAATCAATATGGTTTACAAATAGTTATTTTTTTGAATTAAGAAAAAAAAACCTTCACCAAAATTTTCGAGTAACTAATGAATGACCATTAAAATATACTACTATTAGATTGTTACACCGATAGATAACTAGTTATTCGTAAATTGACAAACTCTGAAATTTATAATACATTTGAATCTAAGTTATAATAAACAACTAAGAAAACAATATTATAAATACTTTAAGAAACTTATTGTATAATAAAATATATGTGGGCCAAAAAATAATATTCTTACTTAAAATATAATTTAAGTTTGTACTACACACACAATTTGAGTTATTTATTACTATAATATGTAGTTTCGAAACCCCTCATCATCTAGTTTAGTTTATAAATAGGTTATAAACTATACCTGACGGTGAGAGGGAGGTGGGAGGAGAGGGAGAGACTTCCCGAAACTATAGTAGTATTAAATTACTCATATTCTGTGTGTAGTACAAAGTTTAATGATTTATTGAAATTTAGTATTTGAACATTACTAAAGATCAGAATGTTTACCGAAAAGTTTATAAAACCGAAAAGATACACGTGCTTACATACCTGTTTCTCTAGAATGAAAATCTATTTATGTAGCTGGCTGTAAGAAGACATGTTTCTACTTTGAACTTAATTATACTGAATTGAACTAAATTATATTAAATGAAGTACATTATTTCTTCTTCAAATATAGCAAATTTATTTTTTGGTGACATAATTATAATTTAAATAAATTAATTAAAATAAAACACAAATCACTTTGTTTTCACCACTATATTAGATTAAAAAATCTACATGTTTCGAGAACAATGTTCTCTTCATCAGGATTATTGTGTACACAATAATCCTGATGAAGAGAACATTGTTCTCGAAACATGTAGATTTTTTAATCTAATATAGTGGTGAAAACAAAGTGATTTGTGTTTTATTTTAATAATAATGTCACCACAAAGTTCAAGCCTTCATACAGAAGAAGAAAAAATATTCTTCGAACAGTAAATAAATTAACTTTGTATTTTTATTGTTATTATCCCGACGAAGAAGCCATTGGCTTCGAAACATGTTGAATTTTTTCAATAAATAAGTGATGTTTACAAAGTTAATTTATATTAATTAGAACTACATTATATTTATTGAACATATTATCCTCATTTTATTCATCTTTACCACTGTAAAAACTACAGGTTATACAATGTAGGTACATATTATATTGATTTTTTAATTTTTTGTATGGATGGAAATAAAATTGAGTAAAAGTATAGGTTTATATATTCAAATAGAATTAGAAATATTTACTTAATTACGGAGATGCATCTCTGATATTTTTATATACAATTTAAAATCTAAATTAAAGAAAATTATATGGAAGTAGAAATTAATAAAAGATAAAACTAACATTTTTAAAATGCAATATTAATATACTACATGTTTTCTCTGAAACTTTGGAATGTTTCATTTACGACGCGCAGAAAACTGATGTCTTCCTCCGATATCCATATTGAGCTCAGTTGCGCTCTAGATCCCTGAGCAAAATAAGGGTGCTCCACCCTATGTCGTCACCAATTTTGCATACAACGTTTTAAATTATTTCATAAGGCATGAAATAAAGACTCCTATCCTCCACCCCTTACATACAAAATTTAAATATTGACTAAACGGGCCTGCTACGAGACTAATTCTTATACCATTTTGCAAACTAACTTCGATTAAAATTATTTAGAATAAACAGAAATCTCATTTTAAAATTTACTCATCAGGTGACATATATTTAAATACGGATATCTTGTTAAAATGTCATAAACTAAATTGTATAATTGATTAATAAATGACCAAACCTTCGATGTTTTCAAAATGAAGAAAATTGCTTGTTTTATAGTACAATCTATTTTTTAAAAAGCGCTCTTATAAAAATATTTTATTTTTTGTATTTTTTTTCAAACAGTGTTTTTTAAAACATAAATTGGAAGTAAACAAACTAACAGATTTTGCAATATTTGTAATAAATTTAAGGTAATCGTTTACTTTGTAATATAATTGAATAAAAAATACATCTCACGAGGCCATTAAGTCATGAAGGTCCCACAAAGTGGAACGATTTTCTTCATTTTTAAAACATCGAAGCTTTGGTAATTTATTAATCAATTATATAATTTAGTTTGTGACATTTTAACAAAATATACGCATTTAGAATAAATGTAACCTGATGAGTAAATTTTAAAATTTGATATTTCCATACAAAAACGAGATAAAAAATGCAAGAGAAGATATGAGAAAAAATTGTGAAATTTGCTCACTCTGCTGGACAAACGCCTTAAAGAGATCATTAGCAGAAGACGCGGATTTAAGTCCCTGCGATAGATAAGTTTTTTCTGAAATCGATTTTTGAAGATGTTGTCGATGTGAAACAGGTAATGGCGAAAACGTTTTCTGTAAAAATATAAACTATGACGCTTTCATTCACTCATGAATCTAAGATGAGACATAAAACTGATCTCAAGATTGAAGAGGACTGGTAGATTGAACAACTTGAGAAACAAATAACGTTCTCGAGGAGGAACTTTTGGCTTTTAGTGTATTTTCTGTTTGGAGTTCATGGGGATATTGCAACGTGCAGCTGAGACATGAATATTTCTACTCTATAGGGTTGTAGTGAATATTTTCAAATATTCTGCTTGTCGGCATAAATATTACAACGCTTTGATGTTTTCAAGGGAGTAGAAAAGGTTTGAGGAGACAGAAAAAATTACGCAGGACGATCACGAAGCTTTACTTAATCAAAAATTTTATTTTTTAACTTTGGTAAAATTCTTATTTTGATCGCGGCAAAAGTCTGCGGCTAAAGATCAAAAGTTTTTTTTTTTGAAAATGAGATAAGTTTTCCAATTTATTTTAACACACCAAGCCTTTAAACATCACAGATATTAGGTAGGAATGTATTGAAAAGATTTCGAGTTAGCTTAAACAAAAAACAACATCTTTATTTATTGTTTTTTATATTTAATTTGTAGAATCCCGTTTTTGTTTTGATTATAAAAAAGATTTATTAAATTTAAGTAAATATTATTATAAAGTTTTCCGAGTTTGCGTAAAGCATTATTCAAATGTAACAGCTGTTTTACGTCCAGCCAAGTCCAAGCCATTTTCAAACAGTAGATGTATCACGTATAACTGACTCGTATGATTTTAGTTTCCCCTTTCTTAGATAATTTCTGAGGAAGGGGTAAAAAACTAAAAATTAAAAGCGTTTTAAGTCTCAAAATATTTTTTGAGATACCAGTTGTGTTACTACATGCAAAATTAATTTTGTCTTCATATGACAGTAACAGACCGTTTATATATGAAAGTATGGAATTTATGAAAGGTATTTTATTTCTCTGTTCTTTTGCGGATTTAATTGCCTGGAAGTTGAAATTAGTTTATTTAGAAATATTTGAGTTAAGTATATCATTATTAATTGTAATTAATTTTCGCTTTAAATGCGCACGACTCGCCACTCAATCAAAACATCAATATAATTGATGGAATGATTTAATTAAAGTCACTTGACTTGATTTCGAAGCATTTTTAGGTAGATTTAACCAGTGTATTTCATATTTGTAGGGGAAATTAACATAATTTTTACCTGTTTGATATCAAAATCATGACGTTTGAATTATAAGTCACTGTAATGGAATTTATTTTATAAAAATTTTAAAACTACTTAATAATTTCGTTGTTTGTCTATCTGTCGTTAATGTAACTTGCTGGAATTATAACCATAGATGATTATAATACGAAATGCAATCAGCGCGCAACACGCAATGGCTCGTGCAATTTGCAAGCGTTGTCTCACCACTTAGCACGGTCGTGATATTTTTTTATTATTATTTAATTATATTTATAATAATAATACAATTGAATTCCGACGAAGGAGTTTGATGGGCTCTGGAACATGTTGATATTTTAAATAAAAAAGTGGTGAAAACAAAGTCTATTTCTATTAATTACATAATATTTATAATAATTGTTCGAAGAATGTGGCACTCTATCCCCTCTGGCTACCCCCACTGGGAAACGGCGTGATGGTAAGTAAGTAAGTAAGTTGTTCAAAAAATATTTTTTCTTCTATATGAAGGCTTGAACATTATTATTAAAATAAAACACAAATCACTTTGTGAAATTTGTCAAAACAAAGTGATTTGTATTTTATTTTAATAATATGTATACATATATCTGTATAAACGATCACTTTACTTCATATATTTTTTATTTTTTTATTTTTATTATTTTTTTTTAAAAAAGAGATGTGAACACGGAATACGTGTCACATCAATATTCTTACTATTTTCAAACTTAGCTAAACGCTTGTGCTATGAAAATAGGACTAATTTGCTAGTCTGGAGTAAGGTTCGAACCCGCAACCTTTGGATCACGAGGCCAGTGTCCTAACCGCAAGACCAACAAAGCTACTCGAGTATATATATATAAGTATAAATTTTAATACATATTTACATTATATTTTACGTGTCTTATAACATTATAGGTCGTTATCCTTTGACTAGCGGGTACATAGGTTATTATTCTAAGAAGCTTATCTCATAAGGACCCATAAAAAATGACATAAATTAAATTATATTAATAATGTTTCCTATAAAATATGTCGACATACCTTTATTAAGAACATTATTATGGTAATGGTGGTCTCATTTTCAGAGGGATATTAAAATATTATACGACGTTCTTTATTTGCTATATCTGAACTAATACAACAACGGTTCATGTGTAAAACAAACAAACAAACCGTTGTCAACAAAATCGCAGAGCAAGCGATCACAGTCGCATGGGGAATCGCCTTTATTTAGCTTCAGTTGAAGTTATTGCCAACATGATAGAGAATTATAGCTACCCGCGGCTCTGTATGGACAAACAAGAGACATACGCTTTTGCTTACTTTCTTTTCGAGAAAGTAAATAAATTGAGAATTGTTCCGTTATTTGTTTATTTTGAGTCAGTTTGCGATGCACTTTTAATAGGAGACTATTTATTCAGGATTGGTTATCTTAGATTGAATAATATAGAAACAGAAAGTGGTAAATACTTTTATTTGAAATTAATTTTGAAATAAACAAGCCAAACATAGTTTAAAATTAAATAAATATTGATCTAGTGGCTCGAATAGTCACTAATTAGTAATTGGGGATTCAGGCATAGTTCAGTGAGACCACGAGTTAGTCATATTTTGTTCAGAACGCTGATCAAAATGCTGAAAAATATTCCGTAGTCAAAATAATGCCAGAAAATGGTAAATAATTTTATTTAAAATAAATAAATTTTACATATTTCGAAATCAAATGAGCATTGATATAGTGATTTAGATAATCACCAATTGGTAATCACGGAAGTGTGGGCATAGTTCAGTGAGACCATAAGATAAGTCATATTTTCATAGTAGGTACAAGCTTTAAGCATAGCAGTGATATGACACGTATTCCGTATGCGCATGTATTTCATCAACCCAGCGTAAAAGGCATAATGTCAGCTTCTTGATTATTTTTGGGTACCACTAAATACTGTATTTTTCTGACGACTGTCCTAAGCGAGTTTATTTCTTAGGCGTCTTATATTATACCAAATAGTCAGATTTATTTTTCACACGTTTTTACAACTATTTTGTGATACACAACATGAATATTTCCACAAATCTTTGCGTTATCATAAATCTAAGAACCTATACCTTCTGTTTAAATAATTAAAATATTCAAATATTAATACACATCTCATGTGATATTTCTGAGATGAGATGACACAAACTCTGAGATGAATAAACAAATACACAAACTAATCTCATATTAGGATGAGAAAGATATTGGTAGGAGGGCGACTGCACGGAATAAGGTGAACGGTGCTTTGAATGCAACGATTTCTAATAGACTAGCTAAAAATATAAATTAAGAAAAAAAAATTGGTCAAAACTTAAACATAAGAGATAAGGAATATTTAGAATGTTTAAATAATAGTTTAATGAAATTTTTGAATGACTTGAAAACAATATTTTTTTTGAAAAAAAAATCATAAGATAACGTTTTTGATATTGTTGGATTTAAATTGAATAGTTTTGAATCTTTAGGAATAAGTAAAGCGTGGAAAAAATCATATCATATAGAAATATAATTATATAGAAATTTCAACTCGTAAACTCTTTGAGTAATGTCGGCGACTTTGGCTCTTTGATAAATCATTTCATTCATCAAGGAAATGCCTAGCATTACTCTTTAAACGGCTCGTTGTGCCACTTTTCTTTTGCACTAAGCTTGCAATCGATGTCCAAGTTTCATCACTGCATGCCATCCTTGAAATAATGAACAAATTTTGAATTTTGTCTAAATACTCTTGGGATGCTTGGTTATTTATTTTTTTTAATTTTACGAATCAAACCTAGTCTAGATGTTTCAATGTGCCACTTAACTTAAGCGAGAGACTCCATTAAAAAAGGAATAATCATGAATGGGACATTCATCCTCCGACCCAAAATACTGCATTAAAAAAAAAAATACGAAACACCAACGCTAACAAACAAACCGGATGCAGCTGGAATCCCGGTCCCACGTCCGCAGAGTAGCTAGATAGACGTTTTGAAAGTTTTTGTAGTGTGAACGTAAATTTAACAATATATATTATTTTTAAATTTTACTTTCAGGTTATAACAAGTGCATCGATAATTAAGAATCATTACTTGAGAGGACTATCGCATATTATTTAAAACTTTAATTCACTATGAAATAATAATAATATTTACCTTGTTATTTTAGGGCGTTTGATAGCGAAAATAAGCGAAGGCAGCTGCAGGCTGCGGAGGCCAGGATAGCCAATCGAGCGATGATTCGATAGCGAATTATCTAAAAAGTTCTTATGTAGCGAAATAAACAGAAGCAAATAATACGTGCGAAAACTGGATGTAATGTTCTAGTGAAAGTTATAATAAATTGTGTTTTTACGAATGGTGAATTACGAAGTAGTGTGATTTGAGGAATAGCGTTAAATTTAATAATGTTAAGTGACTTTGTATATTTAATGATTAGTTAATCAGTAATTAATATATCTGTAATTAAACTCCAGCGTTTTCATTAATTCCTCCCGCAGCCACGACACGTGACAATAATATAAGATTCACTAACTTTGCTTTAATATCAGCGTACTGTTTAATACATTCGAGTACAAGTCAAGGGACTCGCGCATTGAAGGGATGTGGCGTTGCACTAGTTAACAAATCTAGAGCGTGTCGTGCAAGTGTACAAATTTGATCTGGGGAGAATTCAAACATGGATGAAACTGGATGTTCCACTGTCACCACGTTGCCTAGAGTAAGCAAGTTGGGCAGATAGCATCTACGGAACGTGGAATACTTGCAACGTGACGTGTACACGTGCATCTCTATCTTTATCTAGTGTGCTAACTAAAATATCAACCAATCCAACCTTTTTAATAAACATCTCTTTGTGTCCCTTTCAAACGAACAGATTGTATTTTTAAAAATTCGATTTTTCAAATATATATTATTATTTTTATTTTTTTATTTATTATTAAATTTGTACATATTTTCTATTATAATAGATTGTGCGAAGCCTTGTACAGCTTGTCGGCACGTTTCTTTTACATTTTATTGCATAAGTACATTGCTTATTTAGTTATCGGTATAATTTAGAAAGGATAAAATATATCATATATATATATATATATATATATATATTATATATATAAAATATAATAATATTATATGAACATAACAAAACTTAAAAATAAACTTAGTAGTGAGACAAGGTATCAGATAATATATAAAAATGTAAAAAAGTAAATGATAATAATATCAAAATAAATAAAAACACTTTACTTTGTATTAAACCACGATTTATTGTTGTGCGGTTGGCACAACAATAAATCGTGGTTTAATACAAAGTAAAGTGTTTTTATTTATTTTAATATGTCAAACCACAGAGTGATAATAATATCATATGAAAATAACAAAACTTATAAATAATATAAAAATATAAACTCAATATGAATCACTGGGATCAAGATGGATAAAAAAATCATGGAACAGCTCAAAGTAAAAATAAAAAGGCATTGAGGCCAACAGTAAGAGGCATGTGACTTGTCTAGATTTCCAGTCAAGTTATTTAATAGGAATTTCCTTATTTCCCTTCCTCTTCTTATAGATTGGGTGATATTCTTGACGTTCTCTGGTATTTTATTGAAAAGTCGTAGTACTGTGTTCTCTGTAGTTCTTGCTCCGTAGAAGTTGATGATTTTTTTCATGTTATGTCATCTCAAAAAGGGACGATACCTGAGATGGTGCTTTATTTTATTTTATTTAGAATTCAAATAGCTTATTTGATACCGAGAAATGATATAATAAAAATATTGAGCCTATTATATGAACTAATTTTATTAAACTAGAATACTTTTTATTGTACGTAACAGATAAAAAGACATGTAACAGATGCAATTTAAAGATCAACGGAAGAAAGAGTTTTAAGAAAAGATATAAAAATGCATTAATAGACGAAGTAAAAAAAGAAGCTAAATTTATTTCCAGAGGGAGAGAATGGAAGACGAAGATAGATTTCCAGGAGAGAAAGGGTAAAGTAAAGGGAAAATGGGGCAAGGAATAAAGTTGTGTGATAAAAATGAATGAAGTTATAAGAAAAGCCATAACGGGTTACGCATGGTGTCTCATGTGTGATTTGATCTTAGTGGTTCTCGTAGTGAAAATGTCGAGTTCGTTGAAGAATGTGTCAAAGTGTGATGAGACTACAGAAGAAAAAGTTCTGTTTGGAATTTTTATAAATGTGACGTAATTTCTGGTTGAACTGGATGGCACTCGAATGGATAATCGTCTGAGACGACCAGACCACATGGTGAAGAGGCAATGTCTATAGAGCTTTTTCGACAGTACATCCAGAGGAAGACAAAAGAACTCCTGGATGACTCAATGCTCCAAAATTTGACAGAGAAATGGCCCGGATGAAAGTAATACCCAGAACCGAAAAATATACAGCCTGAAAACGATACGAGTCGACTCCAAGAGCCTACCTAAGCAATGAGTTGGGTCAGTGCAAGAAGAAAGAAGAAGATGTTTAAACACCTCAAAAAATAATAATGAATATTTATCGCGTGAATGTATTATTAAACAAATCAAAATTGACTTATTAGAATTTTAAAAGAAAATTTATAAAAATTATTAAAAAGATGTCCCTTTCCCGGATTCTTTCCCCTACTTTAATTTAATCTGCCTCTCAAACCATCTGGTTTGGCTGAGATAGATATACTCTTGTTTATGATTATCTTCCTATTCATATTGGGCATTAGAAAAATAATTTTAAGAGATGTTGGATCTATTTTATTTTATTTATCTATCTCTTTTATTAAGTTTAGCATAGGTATGATGAGCCCATAAATGTTATGCATGATGGTATAACAAAATTTTTATTTAAATCACCAATTACATTTTTGTCAACATGCAGTTGATACACGTATCGTCTGCGCGCGTAGCATAAACATTAGTACAAAGGTATAAGACCACATAAAGCGGTTGTTTTGACTGTTACATAAATAATCATATTGTCAATTGATAAGCTTACAGTCTGAAAAATGTTTATTTTACTTTGCTGATGAAAAGTGGTACTGTTTGTTGTAATAAATCGCTCTATTGGAGAGAGGCATACAATATCAAATGAAAGATATTGCGCATTATTGATTATGTTAATTCCAATATGAACTGATATTTGAATTTATTGCAAAGAATATATTGCACATTAAGGTAACTGTTAACAATTTTATATACAAAGTATTATAAAGTTATGATTACTCCTCCTCTAATTATCTCATCTTCTTCCTCTTGTTCTATCGCTTAAACATTGACAAGGCTTCTCAGTTTCGATTCTTTAGGTTCGGTCATGGTTTCCTTTTCTTTTCCTTTAAATAAATATATAAAATTAAAATGAATATTTCTGTCATGATATGACCCTCGATAAAATAATATCTGTTTAATTATTCTTTGAAATGATTTTTTTTATATATTTGTCATTGTTTTGTGTCCATATCGTCGATGCATATTCTAACTTACTATAGATTAAAAACGTAAGTCAAGTTATTGCCATTTAAGATATATAGTTTTTAATACGAAGTCACAATATAAGGTAAAATAATAAGCTTTTTATTAAATCACCAAAATCTCTGAACAAGAACATAACTGGGGAAGTGTTATATAATTCAGACCAATTTTGCACCAATCACTCGTATATAGAACACTTTATTCTCATATTAGAATATTCATACGTCTGTGAACGCCAAATGATTTACTATCAAAGGCCCGGAAGGTACTCTCAAAATTTATTTCCACTGGTGACGTTGCCGCTATTATTTTCATGGTCTTGATTTGCTGTTGAACAACTGAGTGTTCAGCGCAATGTGGTTGCGTATATATAAAGTTTTTTTTTTAAATTATTTTTCTGAAGTTTTCCGCAAAGTTAAGTTATTTCTAAATTATTGTAAAATGTTAAGAAGACTTCGATTAAGTTCGATTGAATTTATTATTGTTTTACAAAGATTCTTTATAATATTTGGTCATGTGGATCTAATATCTGGTCCTTTGTATCATTTTTATTGGATCAAATTCTTCTCCAGTTGATTTCTTAATTAGTGAGGATCACGATCCTTAAGCTTTACCCTGCTGATTGATTGCATGACGATTTTACTTAACTTTTCTCTGCAGCTCGTAGTCTGGATAGTTGTTTCCGAAAGGAAAGCCAGTTTTATATTTGATCTGATCAGTTCATTGAGTTGGAAATTAGTCTCTTCCTCTCTGGTTATTTACATGTTCTTCCAGTTTTGAAGATTATCATTTTTTGCAAGCGATATGTCAGAAAAAATTAAGGCGGTCGTCTAGCAGAATGAGCAAATTTCATCATTTTTTCTCATATTTTCTCTTGCATTTTTGATCACATTTTTGTAAGGAAATATCTCATTTTAAATTTTATTAATCAGGTAACATATATTTTAAATACGAATATCTTATTAAAATATTTCAAACTAAATTATATAATTGATTAATAAATTACCAAACCTTCGATGTTTAAAAATGAAGAAAATTGCTCCACTTTGTGGGTATTTTATGACTGAACGGCCTGTTTAGATGTCATTTTTATTCAATAATATTATAAAGTAAACAATTATCTTTAATATATTACAATTACAGTAAAATCTGTTAGTTTGTTTTCTTGCAATTTATGTTTTAAATAATACTGTTTTTTAAAAATATTTTATTTTTTTATGGGTTTTTTTCAACTCTTTTTACATGGTTGACAACTTTTTTACTTCAATAGTCAAAATAATAGATATTATACTTTTATAATAAAAACAAAAAAAAATCAAAATCTTTGTCGATATTCCTGATTTTAGATATTTAATCAAGACGCAACGTATTTATGACACAGTACGCAGTGCCTTGATTAAATAGCTAAAATCTTAAATCGAGAATAATGTTTTGATTTTTTTGTATTAATTTTAAAATAGTAATGTCTATTCCTTTAATTTGTTAAAGAAAAAAAGTTATAAACTATCTATAAAAGATTGAAAAAAACAATGTTTTTTAAAACATAAATTGCATGTAAACGTATTAACAGATTTTGCAATAATTGTAACAAATTTAAGATAAACGTTTACTTTATAATATTATTGAATAAAAAAGACATCTCAACAGGCCGTTCAGTCATAAAACGCCCACAAATTGGAGCAATTTTCTTCATTTTTAGAACATCGAAGGTTTGGTAATTTATTAATCAATTATATCATTTAGTTTGTGAAATTTTAACAAAATATTCGTATTTAAAATAAACGTAATCTGATGAATAAATTTTAAAATGAGATACTTCCATACAAAATGTGATAAAAAAGTAAAGAGAAGATATGAGGAAAAATGGTGAAATTTTCTCACTCTGCTAGACGATCGCCTTAAGGTTGCGTTTCAGTTCATGGAAAATCTATCTCAAATCATCAGTTGAACTGCAAAAGAATTTTGAGCATCCACCTCTAGCAAAACATTCCAAAAGCGTCAATCTTATTCCTCTAACAAGCTCTCAATTTTTAAGTATCTCATGATACAGGCATATATACATCTGTAAACACACATGAAAAAGACAATAATCTTAAGCTTTATATATGTATTTTTGTGGTTACGCCGTGTTGCGTCAGAAGAATTTTCCAAAAAATATTTTATGAAGAGCTGACTGATGATCTCTAAATTGTTTAATAAGTTAATAATTTAATATTTTTTTTTAATTTTTTAGAAATTAAAACGAATTAAAAATTAATCAAAATATAAAACTGCTTTTAAAAGTCACAAGTCTGTTTGAAAATGAAAGAGAAATTTTAATGAAACCAAACGCTGGAGTTTATTCGCTAATAAAAACAGTGTGATAAGGTTAATGCGGAATAAGTGGGAACTTTACGAGTGTCTCATTAAATACAAGTGCACCATAATATGGCGTAATTATGAGTTTATTCCTGAAGCGTCGTAAAAGACTAATTATTAAAAAGTTTTAATATTATTATTAAATCCGTCCCTGAAACATATCTTTGACACTTTTTGACAGTAAATAGAGTAAAAATATTAAAATAATTCTTTCGTAATTTTTATCTTTATTTACAAAATAGGATGTGATGTCGTCGATGATAATGCGGCGTTGGAGTTTTCATTTGATCCCCAAAACAACAAGCATTTTGAATATACCTCTACTGCAATAAATATATAAATCAGAATTACCTCCAAGAAACCATCTATACTTCGGTAAAATTACAAATACACGAATACACCAACGGTCCCTACATTTTTTTGAGTCTCTTGGTCTGCACAAAGCAACTTTTTCTCCTGGACAAAGTTGGACAGGACTGGGGGGAAGGAAAGCTCCCTAAAGGCGAAATAACCTTCGTTGTTAACAGCATAGAATGTGGAAAGCAAAAGAAAAACTACCACATTAAAGGCCTACATGGCATCACAAGAAACAACCTGCATGGACAGGTCTTTTGTTCTTCCGTATATTGTCGAATTTGCAAAAATTCGATTCTCGTTTTACTGTCTTAAACCATCCGATTTACTCTATTTTTTTCAGATAACGTTAAAAAAGTTGGATTTTCTGTTAAAATTTGCTTTGTTTGAAACGAAAGTTCAAATTTTTAACATTTTTAGAAAGTATAGAGTAAATTAGATGATTTAAGATATTAAAAGGAAAAAAGAATTTCTGAAGATTTGACAGTAAGTATAAGTAGGGACCGTTGATTTATATTTTAGTTTCCTTTCACTATGTTTGTTATGGAAAATATTGACTGATTGTTTCAGCTTTAGACCCAAATAAATGTATTATAACATGATCAACATCATTCATTCCCTTATTCTAGGATGTTCAGAGATCCAAAATCTTGACAGGAAGCGACCTGTCTACGCTGCACCGACAACTGTTTTGCACTGTCTCGGTAAGTTGCTGGCCACTCAATATTTATTAATTCAATTTATATATCTGTTCATCACCTTTATCTTTGGCGACTCTCCATCCACCTTCCCTCCGGTGTTGCTAGATGATACAACTCGGTAATCATTCCTCTGGCATTCTAAAGACGTGTACAAGCCACCTTAATTAAGATCTTGTCATCATATAATTATTTTAAATGTTAAAAAACATACCTATGCATTTTGAGACAAACAAAATGTCATTTAGGTTCCATGTAATAAATAACGTGCATATTTCGTCATGATCGTAGAACAATGACGGATGTGCAAAAAATTCCAAATTGACTTTTTTGGATCGTTAGATCTAGTGCCAGCTCTCTCCGGTTTCGAAGCTTTAAGGCAGAGATATCTTTGAGGACGTTGTCACTCCATCTTAATTTTCGCCTTAGATTTGTGCATATATGTATTTGCAATTTATGTAGGTGTGTTGGGCAGCGCCGGCCCGAGCAAACTTGGCGCCCTAGGCGACAGACTGGAACGGCGTCCTTTTAAAATAATTCACGGCAAAATAAAACACTAATATAGATAAGTGTGTAATTTCTCATCAAATGATAAGAACACAGATATGATTTACTTATATAAAGGAGAGTGTATCCAACTTTTTTTTGCTGAAAACTTTTTAAAATAATTTTTATCTGATTAAACATCTCATCGATTGAATTTATTGTAGTATGCAGCACGAAAAAATACAAATTAATTTTGAACATTCTCATCATATTTAGGCTCATCTTCCACTTCATAACAAAACTGTCTTTTCTTTTTTCTAAAGCAGACTGGCTCCGATTCTGATGCGAATGTTGCGGGAATATTGGCTTCTTCTGAAATATATCTTGCATGTAGGTACTAGCATTTTTTCGAATTTTAAATCACTTCCACAGCTTTCTAGGAAGGTTTTTGTTTTTCTTCTTCTTATTCTCGTGCCCTATCCGTTTACCGGACGTTGGCTATCATGTTGGCTATGCGGACTTTGTTTACTGCGGCCCGAAACAACTCCACAGTAGACTGGCCAAAGCACTGTCTCAAGTTTTTCAGCCATGAAGTCCTCCTTCTTCCAGGGCCCCGACTTCCGGCAATCGTTCCCTGCATTATGAGATGCAAAATCTCGTATTTCTCTGGATGTATCATCTCGTGTCCTAGATATTGAAGTTTTAGGATTTTTATTGTTTTGATAACTTATTTTTCTTTATTCATCCGAGCCATAACATCTTCATTCGTAACTCTGTCCATCCAGCTTATTTTGAGAATTCTTCTGTAGATCCACATCTCGAATGCCTCAAGTCGCCTTATCAGTTCTTCGGTAAGCGTTCATGCTTTGTTTTTAGCAGAGCATTTGTAGCAGAAGAGAAGATCAAATTTCTTTGATTGAAGAAGTTTGCTAGTCAAATTTTGACTGAAAAACGCAGGGCACCGCGCGTTCGAGCCAATCGACCGATTTGCGTGGTCGTGTCGCTGACTACCCGTTCGCTTGCCGGTGCTGCTCCCCAAATACGAGCGCCCTAGGCCATCGCCTAGTTTGCCTGTAAGAACGGGCCGGCCCTGTTGTTGGGTAGGAAAAGAAATGACAAGTTTCTCTTGAAAATGTAAACTCTTCCATCTTTAATGCCGAGGTATAGGATTTTCCTTGAAACATAGTGCCATTATAATGCCTTAATTAAATCTCCTTAATATCTGATTTCACCCGTAGGAAGGCGGTCCTCAAGGACTGCAGGTAGATTTTTAACGGCCCTCCTCGGTGCGATGCCGCCTCACACACAATCAATACCAATAGCCCTTTATTCCGGGGATCTTATTTCTCGAGGGCTGGATTAATAAACGTTATACCATAGCCATTCGGGGTAACACTGATGGCCCCTAAAAATTTTGCTTCAAAATTTTACACCACTGAAAATGGCAAAAGTAAATGGAAAATACAGCACGGAGGGGCTTGCGAGGAGAACCTGTGGGAATAATTATTTATTTTTGCCAACACAACATCATATTAATTCTCATTGCATCATTCAATGCCGCAAAAATACAATTTTAAAAAGGCAATTCAATAAGAGTCGATATAACTATGCATTATTAATATTGCTCATGTACATTATTAATCAATTATTCTTAATTGAATTAATTGAAAAATCAATTTTGGTTCTTTATATTGTATCCACTACAGAGTGTAAAATTGTACCGAGATGAGCTAAATCCCTTAATTTGTCGAAGGGATGTCGGGGATGGCGGAAGAATGTCCGCCCTCGTGTGTATTTTAGATAAATTCATAACTCATCACTTAAAGGATTTATTATTGTACAATTAATCTCCTAGTAAGCAAATCGTACTTTTAACAATGGACGTAGTTTTTTTTACATTAAAAAAAAAACAAAAAATTAAATAAAAAAAAAGCGTAAGTATACGCCACATCTTAAGGGGGGGGGGGGTAAGATTTTTAACTTTTTTTTTTGCATTTTTTTTTTAATTTTTTAAATGAATGTATAACATCGTAAGAATATTGTGTCAAAATTTCAAGTCAATCGGAGCAAAATTGACGAAATTATGAACATTTGAGCGATACTCAGACTGATTTTCTATACCTGCTCGGGCAGCTAAGAGACGCGCTCACCTGAGGACTACCGGACGTGCTATTTGCATTGGAAGAGTTTTGCGTAGACAAGGACAAACAGATGCTGATGATGAAAGCTCTTTGCCGTGTGAACATGGCATCGACAATTATGTGTAAGTATAAAATAAGTGTTGAGTTTTATTTTGAATTTTACAGTGTGCAAAACTTTAAATCGTTTTCCCCACATCTCACGTTTTCAAAGTCGGTGTCCATCATAACTTCAAAACTACTGCACCGATCCTTTTGAAATTTTGAATACTATTTCTGTACATAATTTACAAGGTAACGCTGTCGAGTTTTTTTCAAATTTGTTATTAATTTTTATTTTTTAATAACAAATTAGTCGATATTTTTCGCAAAAAATCGCGTTTTTCCCTTCAAAGTGTTCCAAAAAATTTAAAAATTGAAATTTCAAAAAACCCTCCCAGCGTTACCTGGGAAAATCTATTATCTAACGAATGAACTTTGATTTTTTGATTTCAGATGATTTAGCACCAAGTTATGATGGACAATTCTACTTTTTTCCGAGACACGTCCGAATAATTGCTACCATTGCCGTATTTCTTAATATTTCGTCTTGAAAATTTTACACAATATTTTTCAAATACCATACTTTAATGTACTATTGGTTTTAATAAAGAGATTTTAACTGTGTCGTCACAAAAAATTCACAAAAACATGCCTTTTTTTGTACGAATTAACCTTACCCCCCCTTTAAGGCTACCTAACTTGAGGGACTATTATAAGAGTAACTCGACTGAGTCATTACGCGCGGCGGTATATAAAGTCGTAATCGCACGAGTGATCGCCGACCTTCGATAGGAGATGGCATCATAAGAAGAAGAAAAAAATATAATAAAGTGGGATTTATTTACTAAGACATTGTTGCTTGTCAAACTGTAGTTTTCCTACCCACAAATTGCATTTTGTTACGTATCTTAGTGTCGTTTAAACCTGCACCAGCGACGGTTGCATTAGTTGCCATCTGTGTGCATAATCACTTTTCTAAATATATTTTTGACTGTTTGACATAATATAAATAATTATCACTACTTTAAACCTAAGTGAAAGTTGCGTCAGTGCTTCATATTGATAACATTAAGTGTTTAGTGAAATTGGCAATCTCTACGACAGGTCGCTAGTTGCGTCAGTGCTTCATATTGATAACATTAAGTGTTTAGTGAAATTGGCAATCTCTACAACAGGTCGCTAGTTGCGTCAGTGCTTCATATTGATAACATTAAGTGTTTAGTGAAATTGGCAATCTCTACAACAGATCGCTACCAAACCATATTATCGACCAGAGAACAATACAAGTAAGAAATTGAAATCTATACAGTACATTAAATAATTTGTCCACGAGTTTATGTAATAGACATTATACTTTTTAAGAGAATTTAATTTGACCTTTTCATAATTATTTCTAATTTGCAAGCTCGTAAATTTTTTTTTAAACAAGTTAAACTTACTGGAATTATTATTTATATGAGTTCATGTAAATTTTGGTGGTCCGTAGTACCCACGATTATTTCCATCTATTGCTTTGCCTCAGTTTTAAAATTTGTTTCATATGACTTCAACGCATAAAAAAATTTCTCGCATTATCATTCAAATATTTACCATATTTTTCGAGCAGTAAGACGCATCGAATAATATTTGTGATACAATTTATTGAATAAAGTTTGTCACACAATCATTTATTGTTTATTTTTATTATCAGAACTCTTACCAACAGAGCTTAGTTCATCTTTTCTCGTCGCTTCACTGTCACTCGTCTCGCTTCAATTATGTATGTATGTCTTTTTTAATTGATTAATAAATTTTTAAAAGTAAAAAAAATATATAGAGAGGTTTATAATCAACAATTGACGAAAAAAATAGTAGTTGTGTATATATATCATTCATAAGACTACGAAATATTTTAGGCATAGAAAATTTAAAAAAAGCATATTATGCAACTGTCCACTCACTGCTCCAATATGGAATAAGAGGGTGGGGCGGAACTCATAATAATATAATTAAACGAATTAAAGTAATTTTGAGCACAATTATTAAAGTTATACTTTAAAAAAAATTAACATTCTCTACACAAACACTATTCAAATACTTCAAAAATAAAGGCAGCAATAAGTTTTTTATCAGATATTCTTACCCTTCCGAATTCATGTAAAACAAAAAACATTTATTTATTAGTTCACGCCCATTATAGACTTTTATACATAATTTTTTTGTAATATACAAATATTTGTATAAAAACAACATCAAGTATAAGTAGTACCTACATACAATATATAAAAACATAAAAGTCATAGAACGTAATGATGTTTATTACAATAACTAGTTAGTAAAAGCGTTACAAGGCCGTAGCTACGCACTTACAAAAGTAGACTAGGCTTATTAACTGCAAGTTAACTACTCAGCGTATCGTCAACACTGAAGAATTGAAAAAATAAATCCCACTTAGGTATTTCTGAGATAAATATTAAAAATCTATTTTTACTCAAGGAAATTTCTTTGAAATCCATGAAACTTACATTTAATCGGAAAAAACGTTTAATCGTTAAAACAATCGACATCTTAGTTTTCCTTTACGTGAAACGTTAAAAATTTTAACTTTCAACTTTTTAATGCTATGTTAGCTACATAATAGTAGACGTTGCTGCTTTTGCTATTAACATTATCGGATATTGGTATCTCTGCTATGATTTTTCAGTCTATAATCGACTTTAACTCTCACTTTAGTATCATCTGGCTATTTAGTCACATTTCAGATCCTTGGGGTTTGATTAGTATATTAGCGATTATTGCAGTAATGGATATTGCTATGTTTGCTTTATACATTTTTTTCAGTCAGTTAACGTTTGTAATATTTATTTGGAATCGTGATTTTAGAAGGGATTGTGCTATATTTCTTATAAAATCTTAATTTCAAAGAACCTGTCCTCGGTGATTGCATTCAAAACATTTTTAATTTTTTTTTCGATTTTATACCTTTCACATAGTAATAATAAAAAAATGTGAAAGATGGCAATAAAAGTATAATACTTTTGTATTAAAATAAAAAACGTGCCTTGGTATAAAATGAAATGGGAGAATACCTACTATTTTTTGGTAGGCCAAATAGTTTTCTTCAAGAACCTAACACAATTATTTAGATAGGTACTTCTTAGTAAAAAGGTGCGCCGTATTGCTCGAAAAGTATCATGTATCGCCTCCTCCTAATTTTTCTACCAAAAATAACCACATATGCGGATTATCAAGTGTATCAAAACTCATCAATTACTTTTGTACAATGTTACCAATTACATATATTTGTAATTATGTCTTATTTATACAGCATTATTGACGTGAAATGGAGTAGACAATTAGGGCGGCCTTCTGAAATCCAGGTAAATTAATTCCGTAATCTACCAAGAATACCAGAGGACACAAATTTACAAATTTAGCACAGCCTAAGCAATTGAGCCAAGTAGAATGATTATTTATAGAATATTTGACGAAATACTGATTGAGAGGATTCCTGACGGAAGGCGGATTTACTGTGCATTATATATTTCAAAGGAATAAGCCTTAATAATTCCACATATTGATTTTATATTAAATTTGGCTAGTTACATAATTTGACGCCTTTGGGTGGGAATTAAACCCTCTATCTTTATAAAAAAAATTCTTATAAAAATATTATTCAAAATGTATAATCGTCTATAAAAGGAATTAATTAATTGAAAATAAAAAAATTTAGGCGTATTCTAGTGCATATATTATGTAAAATAATTGGGAAAAATATCATAGATGCAATAAAAATATATTAATTAAGATTCCAGTTCGAAAATATAGAGATATCATTTTATGGGAAGACCATAAATGTTTCTAGCATAATCTATTCGAATATCATATAAAAGAAACTTATTTAGATGATACACTAGTAGATATAACTTTAACATTTTTGATAATATGTAGATGTTCATTGTTCATACGGTGAAAGCTTTGCGTTGTGTAGAGGATGACTTAAGCCAATCATATAGGTAATAAACCCTGCGACCCCTAAAGAGACTTCCATACACGTTTTCTATATAAAATAGCTTCGTCTCTGTGAGACTTTTATAATTTTTATATTTTATTTTCTTACATGTAAAGGGCCTTAATAAAGTACCGTCAATCAGTTACTCGTGATCCTAAGAACGATATAGCTATCACCAATAAAATAAATTTAAGAAATTATATTTTGTATGAATTCCGATGAAGCGACATGTATGCAGTGCATGAGAGAGTTGCTTTAATTAATTGTAAGTACCTACTAACGATGGTTTACTAAATTCCGTTTTGAAGATATTAAATTGGAGTAAGTTTCTCGATCTGTACAACCGTCTAAGATCGATGGTGACATTTTCCAGTACATGTTTGAGAATAATCTAGAAAGATGGCCTAATGACTCAAGTGTTCATATTTCTCAAAAATCACGTCAAAGGTTTCTGTAAAATTCAAACGATCTTTTACCGCAACCTAAATATAATTTTTTCAATTGGTTGAGCAAGTTTGTAGATTGACATTTAAAAAACTAACATTTTATTATTTGTATGTATCTACTTGTATGTATACATTTTTGAATCAAATTTCAAAACATCCATCAAAAAATATTAGACTTCCATTTTATACAAATTATAATTAAAATAATAAAATAATAAAATTATAATAATGATAATATAATTAACAAGCCAGGTGCTTATAAACTTTAGTGCAAAGTTTGTACAGCGTTTTATATAGGAAAAACCGGCGAAATTTAAATGTAAGAGTAAAAGAGCATTTAAGATGCTTAATAATCATGGTTTTTCTGAATTTGTAAATCATTTATTGGAAAATGATCACGGTTTTATAAAAATTTAAGAATATTTCTTTTACACAAATAATTTCAGTCTGATATTGAATAATTAAGAATCATTGAAAATTAGTAAGCATGTAAAAGTACATAAAATACGATGAATAATCAATTAAATTTAACTACTATTCCAATTCTAATTTTTTTTCAATAATTTTGTGCAATAATTTTTTTTTTAATATTTTTCAAATAAGTTAAAACAAAAGACAACATTCAATTGGATATTTTGATACTTACGAAACGACCTGACAATGGAAAGGTTTTTCCGAAACATGTAGGAGTAATTAATGAATACAAGTCGATATATACAAATAATAAAATATATTTTTACTCCCTTTATATTAACTCGTGGCGTCTGCTTGCTTACTTGTCAACGAAATAAGTTTGGATCGATTTTTAACCCTTTTCCCGTGATCCAATCGAGCTGAAACTTTGCAAGCAGACTCTTGATGACGATCAAGAAGATCTTTCAAATTTTCGTTAAATAATAATAATAATTATAGTATAATTTTGGATTTTTCATATTTTTAATGGTTTTTTCATACAAGTTGTATGAAGATTCCGACGCATATGGTAGACACGAAATCAGAAAATGAGAAAGCGAGTATTGTAAAAACTTGGTTTTTATGGGTTACTTTTTTTTTAATCTAAATATAACAATTATATTTCTCATATTACTTGGCTTATTTAAAAACTTAATATTTCATCTATCTATTTCTTAAATATTTAGTTTTAATCTTCAAAGCATCATATAAAGTTTGTCGAGGGTGTTAGAAGTGGAAATTTTCATAGGAATATAAATATTTTCATTTTGTTGAGTTTAATATCATTGTTTTTTCCCCAAAACCCTTGGGCTGAAAACATCCCGACAATGGAAAAAATGATTCGCAAACGTATCTGAAAAAATCTTTTCTCATACTCACTGATGTATAAAAATTTCAGTAACAAAAGAAATAAGCCGGTGAAGCATTCTTGTCGGGTACTTTATTGAAATCGTACACTCCTGAAAGCGTAGGTGTATTTAGGATTTTGGTGCGGGGCCGGAAATTTCTCGCACTTAAACAAAATCCTTCTCCGTGAACCTCTTCGGCAAACTTGATATATTTTATTATTAATGGTAGGCGAAAATATATTTTTTTCAAATACTTTTATTTTTTCTTTGGCCCTAAAAAAACCTGTTGTAAAAACCTCTGTTCAAGATAAATTTAGACTGGGATAGATCTTCAACTCTTCCGTCTATTAATTGAGAGCTATTAAAAGAAAGGCAGCAATATGCCACTGAGGTGTCAAATATTTCATTTGTAGTAAGTAGCTCTCGTATTCCAGTGAGCATGACACCGACTTCATACCGAGGATTCCGCGTTCTTTTCCCTGAGAGATCACAAAAAATCTACTTTATGTTATTTTGTTCTGTTTTTTATACTTCATTTTAGTACACAGATCCTGTGATATCTTTAAGTGTTGACAATGTAAAAATTAATTTGCAATTCTTTTAGTCAGATTTGATAATAAATAATAATAATAAAAAATTACATATTTTTATTAACTTAAAAGAAAGATAATGAAACCTTAATCTTTCAGTCTCCGAAAAATTTTATATTGAGTACGCAAATAGAGAACGAAAAATAATTCCTTGAAAATTTTCATATTTTCATTCATTTCAAATTCATAATTCAAATTATTTCAATACCAAAAATTTTATTGAAATTTTGTTCATTGCATATAATATTTACAGTTAACAATAAGTCTTTCATTTGATAACTTTTGTAAGCGTTTTTCATTAAAACACACACTAATATTTCAACAGCATCGATCAATAAAATTATTGCCAGTTTTGTATCTAAAATAATTATATGTTTCTATATTAACTTATTATATTCTTAATTATAACTTATATTGTTTCTACATTTCTAGTCTTCTAGATTGCTTGTCGATCTCCGTAATGCTTATTAAATAAGATTCTAAATTCTGTAACAGTACTATAGAGAAAATACCGACTGAGAGAATTTCTGGCATCAATTAGATATCCCTTTATCAAGCAAGCCTTCGAGCGCTTTGATTCGGGCCATTTTGTGAAAATGGATCGGAAGTTCTGACGTCACCTACCTATATGTATTCTACTAGGGAGGCTTCGTTAAATCGAAGTTGTCAGATTAACATTGCAATCAAATTGATGTATGCTATTTTATGAAAATGTGCAACATGCCCAATAAAAAAAATTCCAGCAGTGACCACAACCCACAGGTTGAGTTTAAATTATGTAAGTTTGAGTAGAAGAGAAATAACAATAATTATTTTATTCATTCACGTCATAAAAAAATGATTAAGTTAAATTATTTTTTGGCTCCTGGTATTCAAATAAACATATAATAAGCATTGGAAAAATATCATCTATTTTATGTTAAATTTCATTTCAAATGAGAAGATATAGGCGCCCACGTTTTTAACGACCACATACATGTTGAGTTAGTTCGTAACGACTATATGAAAGTCTACGTAGTTTCGAGAGGATCTTCTCTCATCATCAGGTGGAATAAATTACCATAATTCATAAAAATAGTATTTCCTACTTATTCCGACACAGAAATGGGGCATGGATATGGGAGAGAGAGTTTGGTTATTTGTGGGAATATTGATAGTGGGAATGATGTGTTAGGGAAAGTGATGTTATTCGTTAATGTAATCTGTGAATTTTTTGGATTTCTATGCTTTCAAAATTGTTCATTATCAATCCCTTTTAAGAGCATGGTGGAGATGTTTTAATTTATGACTTTCGAAATAATTTTAAGTACGAGTACAAATTATATGATTTGAAAATTCTGAGGAGATTTTTAATATTTTTTCGATATAATTTTATTCTCATGATTAGGTTTTAAGTGGTTTGGCCTATGACATATAAGTAAATATTTATATAAAGTTTTAACAATACAAAATGATACATACTATATAATAGCATACAGCGGAATAGTTTTGTAGGTGTAAGAACCGCCATCATATTTATATGAATGCATTTGCATTGCATTGTTACCAGCTTCAATTAACAGCTTAACCCAGCTTTGAAATTGCGCAACTCAATTACTGCTACAATGACTACCCAGTTCTCGGGAATGCTGAGTATTAGAAATAGATGAAGTAAATATAAATCGGGCTATCTACATATATATTTATTTTTTATAATACATTTTCATTTAAATTTTATTAAATAATTTTTATTATTAACAAGAAAACACTAAAAACGATGTAATTTTATTTGGCAAAATTCTGAACATAATAATAATAAAGTGAATACTTTGGGGTCACATAAAAGGCTTTCCTTTCTTTCCTACGATTTTCTGCTAGTTCACCGCTCTGGCAATACATTTTTTAGATCAAGCTAGGCATACAAAACAATATTTCAGATATGGAAAACTCACCTGGGGATAAACATTCTCAATTGTTTAGTAAGATATATGTCTCTCAAATGTTTTGTTTCCTTTGTTAAATTTGTAATCTAAATATAATATTTTCGTTGTCTGTTTGGCTGCAGTGTCCGTAACTTGCTGGAATTACGTGGCGCGGGTGCGCAAAGGCTACACGCAATCGGCGCGCGGCTCAAGCAACACGCAAGGATCGTCTCACCAAATTACACGATCTTGACACTTGAAAATTATGTTTATTTTATTTTTTGGTGTAAGAAAATAAAGTCGTTAAAAAAAAATATTTCGTTTTTATGAATTTTCAACCCCAAAATTCTGCAATTATTATGTCCTGCGATTTTTCACGGGTGTATGGCTAGTATCATTATTATATTTATAATGAATAATGTTTGTAACTGCTTGTTAATTCTGTTTAGTATGATTTTATATCCACTCTACCACTTATACCCACACGAGGAAATGGTGCGATGGTTAGTAAATAAATAAGTAATTGTTTATTTATCAAAACCAACCGGTTTCGGAAAAAATATAACCTTCATCAAAGCATTCAAAATGTTACAATTATTACCTTTTATTTGCAAAACAATTTTATTTATAAAATATCATAGTACCTAGCTACCTTCCTGACTTCGAAGTTTTAAAAAGAATTTCGATTAATTATTTTCAAGTGTCATGTTTTAGGGATAGGAAAACCGGGAAAATTGAGCTAATTATTTACGATATTTTGACTATTTTCATATGCATCAATTTTAGACGATCGTTGCGTAATACAGAAAAAATAAATAATTTTTTAATCAGAAAAACAATTAAAGCATTTAATTATAAATTTGATTAAAAATGACACACCACAATAAACGTTTTGTAGTAAATATTAAAAGTATTTTAATACCTCATACTTAATGCCTTACTTGTGCTAACCTTCCATGAATTCATATAATTATAGGTACTGCATAGAATAGCGGTCATGAATCAATGTGGTGAAACAGGGCTCTATTATCTAATTTAATCACCCCCTCAAAGATATATTACCTTAAGGGATCAAACAATGGGGGAGGGAAACAATATTGATTCACTCTGAAAAAAACTTTTTTTTTAGGTACGGCATTTCATGAAACCATACAGAAAAATCATAAGTACTCACAGCTCAAATTAATTTGAAAACGGGTAAAAAATCTGGATAGTTAATTATTTGTTAAGTCTATATTCAAATTAATTATATAAAGTTTAAAAAATTGCACTTGAAAATTTTATTAAAGAATGTATAATACCCAATTAAAATATTATAAAGACGGCCAATTCAATACAATATTTTTTACTGGTTAAGTGACACTTTGATAGATAATTACTTAATACAACGCTAAATAATAAAAATATAGAAGAGCCGTTTAAAAACCAATGCTGTTATTTGACACTTACAATGTTATAAATATAGTTATTAAAGAACAGTAAAGTTTTTGGTGTGAATGATCTGTCAAGAATACTCTGTCATACTTTATACATATAAAAAAACATACTATGATACTAGATATGAAAATTCATTAAAACTTTACGCCACCAAGGACACTAAAAACAATTTTTTAGTCACGGCCTGTCGATTAATGCTTATATTTTCATAATTATTGTAAATAATGATCAGTATATTACTATTATGTTATAGTAAAAAAAAAATATCTTAGTTATTGTCCTAAAAAAATTGTCTAGAGTATACATTCTGTTATAAATGAATAATAAAAACTTACATTTTCGTTAAAAAAAAGCTGAATAATGCATTTGCAGTGAATGTGCCGCCTTAACGCTTACTACTATTTCATCATTTTTATCATCATTGGCGCTACAGCCTACTTGAGCCTTGGCGTCATCCTTCCAGAATTTTTCGCCGTTCCACCCGCTTTTTTCAGTTTGTTTAGTAGTATTTACCATAATAAAAATTAATAATGAGTTACTATATACATCATTATCTTCTTCCCCTTGTCCTAGTAGGGTCGGGGGCCCAAAGACTCGACAAGGTGCTTCCATGATCCCCTGTCTTGCGCTGCTTCTGCTCGAGTCAACCAGTTCAGACCCATTCTGTTTTCAAATACATTTTTTTGCTGTCTCTCTCAGCTTAATCTGGGTCGACCCACCGGCCGTCTTCCCTCCTGGGTTGCCAAAAATGATTCTTCTTGGTAATCGTTCCTCTGGCATTCTGAGCACATGTCCAAGCCACCTCAGTTGTGATTTTTCTATATGCAGGAGTAGGGGAGTAGTAGAGTGTGTGCCTTATGTCGTCACTTCTCACTGTGTCCACTTTTTTTTTTTTTTAGTAGTACAAAAAAGTACTATATTCATATCAAAAATTAATAGATATGTCTTTGTGTGGTGTCTGCTACGACAATTTTTCGGTATGAAGTGATAGGTATTGGATTTCAGTACTAAAATATTAATTTCATTAACTAATATTAAAAATTGTTTTATCTAATTATATTGAATTCACTAAAATAACATATCGATACATACATAGATTATATTTCGTGATTCCATACCCTGAATTACGCTGAATAATAAAAATGGACACGGTACCTAACGAGCTAAAGAATCAGTAACTAACTATAATATTTAAAAAAATCATCGGCAAATGCGGATTTTGTACTAAATTTCAAAACAAATTATGCATAAAATGTTCTTGCTTTTGTATGCTCGTACTATATTCAATCATAATTATTTTAGAAAAATAAATGGGTATGCAAATACGAACCACAAATCATATCAATATATTTTAGAAGATTAAAAAAATGTATATAAAACAGGTTAATATTGGTGGTTTCCCACAACAAAGCTCGAACCCCCAACCATTTGATCATTGTGCTACCTTATTTATCATTAGACCAAACAAACGAAATTCAGTAATTTATTAGAGGAATTTTACGAGCAATTGCCAGTTCCGATATTAACTCCTGACCCATGGCCAAATCAAGACAAAACTTATTTTAATTTGGTTAAAACAATAAATGGTATGCGGATATTTTTATTGGTGTGGGAAATGAGTTTTTGGTATAAATGGTCCAAATTTTCCATTCTCCGGAATAATATTGATACAGGTTATAATATTTTGTACTAAATTCAGGGATAATAACATTATTATTTAATTAGCTTAAGGGCGCCCCATTCAAATTTGCTAATTGATACCCACAGTACATACGCAGCACCTAATTGAGTTTGTTAGATCAAATATTATAATCCGTCTACTCGTAATGGGCTCTTTCATAGTATTATGTTACCGGCAAAGTAGACCAGATTATAAAATTAATAGTGTCATTAAAAAGGGGCAACAAATTACTAAGTATTGTATTCTTGATTTTCATTAAGCAGTTGGTAATTTTGAATTTCCTCTTTTATTTCCGAGTTATCAGTAATACATATATTTTTAGTAATGAAAGCATTTTAACCATTTTAAATTATGCTAGTATTATTACGTTATTTAATTTTGACAATTTCTATTTTTTTTTTATCTTGAGATATTTAACGTTTAATTTCTGGAATTTAGTGAACATTGTAGGTATAACTTATTAAAAATAATTGTTCAATTTCTTCGGCAATGAACTATACGCAGAGAAAAAAACCATGACGCTGCAAAAAAATCTAACTATCCATTTGACAAGTGATTAAAAAGCTTGAATATGGATAAATATAGTTATTTAATTATATGGAATTTTATTTATTAGATTCTAACGCTTCCAAATATCTCTACTCTCCCGATAACACTTATAATCCTTGTATCTGCGAAGAAACTACTTTACTGACAACCTGTATTGTGATTGTTATGTATTTTTATTATTAATTTATCTATTTTTTTCATTCATCATATCACGGGAATGTGTGCAACTATCAAAATCAAGTAGTTATAATAAAAATATTAGTTTTTTTCATATCTTATTTTTTGTATTGTATTACGCTTCCACTGCCTAACTAGGGATTACCGGTTTGAAAGCAGTCGACTATTTACAGAGCAAAAAGAATTAAAAAATATAATTGAGTTAGTTATACATTACAATAAATTTTTAATTGAATTTCAAATATGATTATTGAAATACGATTTTCAATATCAAATATTGGTGGGTAAATAAAAGAGAGAAAATCTAATAATATTTTTAATAACACATTATGTTCACGATTACCACGATTCTAAAGGCATTATTTACAGTGGATAATTTGCAAATATTTCATATAAATAAATATTATTATGGAAAAAAAATAACCTTCATTAGTTATCTCATTAAAATTAGAAAATATGCTCTATTCTCGTTTTTTTTACGTACCTGCCAGATTCACTCCATTATCGGATTTTTATGGTTTTTCGAACTCACCAACGCATACTTCATATACGTTGTCTGTCCCGTTTCTAACCGCAAATTTCGATGCACCTCTTAATTTTTCAATCGTGTAAAAGTCCATTTTTGATTAATTTTATTAATCACTTCACTTTAAAAGGGGAATGTCCATACAGTGAAGTCGATGTTTTAACAATGAAAATATTTACACAATACAGTGCTTTATTTTCATACAGCTATCATCATCATACATCAATAAATTCACGCGTTTTGGCAACTGCGTTCTACTACCATATTAATGTTTGGGATCATGCCAAAAATCAAAAAAAATTAATTAATATTTTTGTCAAGATGTTATTTAGAAAAAATGGACAATGTGACTTTATTCTAAAATGTGGATACACACATAGTTTATAAAAAAATCATAGACAAAAAGAAAGGAGATTTATTTATCCTTAATAAAACTAAGTAAAAAAATTAGCACCTTCGAGAACAATCTATAAATAAAATTTAATCGGCTCTCTTTATTCGGTACTCTTTCTTTTACCCTTTAATAGTAGAATGCCAGGTGTAGTTGCAACTGCTTTAAAAGCAGAGCTTGAAATAAATAATACTATTTTGCTCTCCGATACTGCTCAATGGTCCTTTGTGAACAATCGTGGGCATCATTCCGCGTGGAGAGAATCCAATATGTTCAGTCTGTTTCATAGTTTCACTGAATTGCTTTTAGAAAATGTCAGTAGATTTTCACTACTTTTCATTATTTATGTCTACCTTAAAGGTTTGAGTTGAATGATTAATAACTGAAGTTTAATATTATAATTTTAATATATCCTTAACAACATATCTTTCTTTCTTCATATATTATTACGTTATTCGTTTTTGTATGTGCCAGATTCATAATGTTCCGCTTTAATCTATAAGAGCCCATATTTATTAAAAAAATCTCATTAAAATATAAACTTAAGTTACGACTAAATTCATTTTTGATATTAATTTTCACACATTCAGAACATATTCATTTTTTTATTGATCTAAAGAAAAACAATAACGGAAAAAGAATTATATGACTATTATAAAATTATAGTACAAAGTGACTTTATGAAGAAAATATTTTAAATTATCCCATATTTTTATGTCATTAATTATGTTCGATTAAATAAGCTAGTGTTACGAGATACCCTTATTATAACTCTTTGTGTTTTTTGTGACATATTAAGGAAGAATGAAACTGAACTCCTGCCGTATTTTTGAAATGTTAAATGCAATTTTTTTCAATATGTCTCCAGTCAGTTTTTTACCCTGAATCTTGATGCATGTGGTATTAGCTCCCAAACGGTACATTTTGTACCCGTTTAATATTTTATCTACTTAAGTAGATAAGTACCTTTCATTTCACATTTTTATTTTAAGAATCGAGTTAGTTTGTGTTTATATATTAGTATAGGTAGTACTACAGAAGATCACACTCCTTACAATATTGTATTTTCAATACGACCTCGAATAAGGGAAACACTTGCTGTGTCCTGGCAGAGAGAATCACTAAAGTTGCCACAGGCCCTAGCAACGAACAATTGACCTTCCTTCTAAACGCCACTCTCAACCAAGCTTTTGCTTAAGTAAATAAAACAATCATAACGTGATGACGAATGATTATGTATTTGGGAATCAATATGAATAATTGTGAGTTTATCACACTTCTCTCAATTTTGTATTAAATTTTGGTATGGAAAGGTATCAAATTAAAATTACTCATTTAGGTTCTATACACCCATATATCTTTCTAAAATGATATAAATAAAGTTATTTTAACCATAATTAAATTACTTAACCAATGATGTTTCAGAAAAATAAAGTAATGTGCTCCACTTTTGTGACTTTTATGACTGCATGGATTTTTAAAAATAATATTACAAAGAATAACTATTAAGATAACATTTTTAAAACAAAAACATTTCTAAATCATTCATTACAATTCACGTTTTCAAAAAATAATTGTTTAATTACATTTCCTTAATCCTTTTTTACAAAGCTGAATTTTTTTTAACTTCGAAAATTAAAAAAACAGCTTATTATTATTATTTTGAAATGGATACTAAATAAAATGTAAAACTTAAGCAACATTCTTGATTTCAGCTACCGCCCACATATTGGAGCAATTTTTTTAATTTCCAAAACACCATTGGCTTGATAATTTAGTAATGGATTAAATAACTTAACTATACCTATGAAAATCAATATTTGTCTGTCTGATCTTTATACAAATTTACACGGTTTGACCGATCTGAGCCAAATTTTGCATGCGTATTCTTTAGGACCTGGTGGGTAACGTAGACGACATTACCCACCGTCACCTTTACCCCACTCCTTCCCCTAATATATTATTTTGTTCAAATCTACACCGTTTGACTTATTTAATCTATATTTTGCACACTTATTCTTTAGGACCAGATAACAAAAGCGATATTTCCCTGTACCCTTTTTCCACCCCGTCTTATTGATATATATTTCATCAAATCTGTACCGTTCGACAGATCTGACCTGGCGCGTAACATGGGCGATATACTGTTTGTATTGCCAAGAGATAATTTTACTTTATAATACAAGTTAAAATATTTATAGGTCGACCACAATCAAAACATAATTCCCTAGCTTTGTCTGGTAAGAAGAAAGCGGGGGAAAGTTGCCTGACAAGCCCGTATTACAATCCTCAATATGATATTCCAAATAAGTATATATTTTTTAGATTAAAAAAGGTTACTTACTAGAAAAAATTCTTTTGTGTTCATTTTTTGCATCGTAACAACACACATATTTTTTGCGCGTATTCTTTTGAATGCGGTCTAGCTATAACAAAATTATTCAAAATTAGAAACACATAATATATTGTAAAGATTAAAAAATATTCCATTCTATAAAAAATACTTAAACAATGAGAAAATATTATTCATGTTTATATAATAAGAATCAGAGTTATTTTAAAATGGTAAATTGAATTTTTTCCAATTTATTCGCGTTGCATTTCGTACTGGTCGTTTCTCCTCTGTAAATGGTCGGCAGCAGGAAAGAATGCAATGCACGAGCGACCCCAGAACCACTTGACAATGGTATTTCGCTGACTGTTCGCGCGGGAAAAGGGTCAAACATCGTTTTCCACTTTCAAATATAAATGATACCCATCCAACACGGACGGGAGGGAGGGAGATAGTAATGCTTTTCGTGATTGGTTGGAATAAACTTATTTAATCTCGCGGACATTTTTTCAGAAAATCAATCTTCGTTGTGCCGACGTGGGTTGCGTGAAATAAAATTATGAATTTCAAAAAAGTAACGAACTTTGTATAAAAAACTTTGAATATGTTAAACGTCGACAGGTTCTGATAACGCTACGACATCGTCAGTACGGACGCACAATAACGCATAATTATTTGGACTCTTATGAAATAGGACCCTTATGATATCGATATGTATTGTGTCGACGAAAAAAATTATCAATGTGGTTTATGCAAAAGTATTTTTCGAGGTGGATGAGTCCTCCGGTTTTGGATAGAGTTGAACTAAAAGGTCACCACTCCGTTTGTAGAGTCGGAGATCTCTGCTGCGGTTGATGATGTTAAAATTGCAATGGTTTGACAGAATTTATTTGATTACAAAACACAAGTTATAAAGAATACAGTAGTGTACAAAGGTTACAATTGAAAGGCGCGAAATTCGAAGGTATGACGGCGAGGGCTTCCGCTGTATCAGAGAAGCCCCGCTGGAGTGAGATGATTTGTTCTGCGGGCGCGTGCTTATATAGTGATCCAGAACAAAGGAATCGGGGGTGTTATGATTTCCTCTTTACTCGGCAACGCGTGTGGATATTTAGCCTAGATCAGCAAGGTGAGTTCATTCGCTCTTCATGCCCTCTGTCAATTCTCGCCTTTGTCGCCTTGTTCGTTGTGCTCAGTGCTTTTGCCGCGACCTCTGTATCGAGGGTAACGGTCTGCCGTGCTCGATGTCAGCATATGTGGTACCTCCTTACACGTGTATATGTACGCGTCTTTGGCCACCACATATTTTTTTTTATTGTGTTTCGCGAGAGGACATACTCTTAAAGATGGTGCGATATGACATATTAAAATATCCGTTATTTCAATACGTAATTAAGACCACCCAAAGTTAACGCCATGAACCTCAAAAATATAAAATACAATGATCACTTTATTCACTATAAATTTACAACTTACGATAGTATGTTCATAAATAAGATTTTTACATTTTTTTTATTGAAATATTTTTATTATTGGTAGTTAAAAAAAGGCTATTTTATATTTTTTTATTATTATCGTTTACAAGAACTCGAAAAACTGCACTGGAGATAATATTGCCCGGGATAATTGCCTGGTACAATTGCTTGGTCCAGAATCTCAGACGATGGGAACACAGTCAGTGGACCACATACCCTTTATTTTGTGTGTTGACATTTCGATCGACTGGACACCATGTTTATTAATTACATGTATGGAATACACATTGACGGTACTGACAGTTGTTGAAACATTTGAAAATATTTCTTAAAGAATCAAAGACAAGATAAATTAAATTTATCTTAGTAATAATAATAATTTTTTGATCATTTGTATAGCGCTGTTTTCGTGAGTACTCACCTCAAGGGCGTTTCACCAAAAGCAAACTACTGCTAAAAACACTTGTTTACAGGTACATACTTATTCACTAGATGACGTGCAAAAAATGGAATAAACATTTAAAACTATAATAGTTGGGCGTGCTAGAAATAAACAGGTATTTTCGCGGAGTGCATACCAGGAATGAGAGAACATTACGAAGTGATGTAACGGTCTGATTCTATAAGTTTTTATATGATTGTCTAATAAATGAATGAGTATATGGATCTTGTGTTATGATCTGGTTCTGAGATTTCCGAGCATAGCAAGATAGAGAGGTTTTCACATAAGTGACCTGACAAGGTACAGAAAGAAGAAGAAGATTATGTTCAAACCAAGCCAAAGAAGCGTCAAGATGAGGTTACATAAGAAAATGAAATGTTCCATTTGGGATTTGAAAAATATCTTGAATATATTGTTTGCTTTGCATAATGCTGGGTTTTAAGAGTCAATTTATCAATTAAAAGAGTCAATTATTGCGTCATAGAATTGACTACGACTCTTACAAGTAAATCCCTAATGTGAATAATGGAAGAAGAATGCAAGCTCTCTAATAGTAAAAGTAATCGTGGTTTTAAATACAAAATAGTACGAAAAGTACTAATTACCGTTATAGAATAAAGATTTGAGTTATTCGACATAACTGATTACTCCGTGCGGTATAACTGAAAACCTGTTAAAATAAACCTCTTTGGTGATCCTTTGATTGAAATTTGAATATTTATTCATATTTCACGTGTTTGCTTACATTTTTCAAAAATAATAATATATTTTTATTTATTTTGAGTCATCTCATTAAATCATATGAAACTAATTTATCGTGTTAAGTTAACATTAATTTTTGTTAAATTTAGTTTCGCAGAGATTCGACATCTCGTGAGATATGATATTCTTAATGAAGCAATATTTTCTTATGATAGAATGCAAACTGAACGAATGATAAAGGTGTAAAATACATAATATAGACATAGGTCCAATAATACGAATTTCCGAAAATTATTCTTGTGAAAGTTATCAAATGTAAGATATGACATCTCACATCGTTACTAGTGATATCTAAGTTGAATTAAACGACTGTTTGGCGCTGGCTGACAAGTGGTAAAAATGCATTTATCCAAATGAAGTTTGGCCATTTAGAAATGTCGGGAAAAATTCTCAGAAAATAAACGAAATGTACTTGTTCAATTTTCAGCTTGGATTCCACGTGAAAATGTAAATATTTGTCTTGTTCATAACTGAATATATTATTTCTGTAGGGCTCCAGAAGATACTCATATGTCTTGATATTATGGCTCAACATAATACTGATAGTCTTTTTAGGGCTAAAAATAATATAGATTAGCCTTTATAGGTCACAAGGCCAAAACACATATTTTTTTCAAAAACCTTTAAATTATTTGACACAAATATTTTATTAAGCCTGTTTTTATCCTCCCCAAATTTCATTTGTATACAAAACAAGATATTATTTTACCTTCTTGATTTTTCTAAATTTATTTTTTATGTTATATTATTTTCTTTAAGTGATAGAAAAATCTTGTCTCAATAAATAATATATTTTTTATATCTTTATTATTTTATTGAATGTTACAAGATTTTCCTGTCACGCGAGGAAAATAATATCCTAATTTGTATGGAAACGAGATCTCGAGAATAATATACCTATACATTTTTAAATACTTACATTGAGTTTGTTTTATGTAATTTACAAAACAAAAATCTGTTGCAAAAAGTCATACGTAGTAGAGAGTTTGTTGACGTTATTTTTTGGAGGTAAGAGAAACAAACTAAAGTAAAAATGAAACATCTCACCCATCTGTCTCCTTCTGTCATTGGTACTTTCTGTCATTGTGGAAAAAAAAGTCTTTATTTTCCACGTCCAAATATACTTTTTGAAAATAATATATATACATAAATTAACTAAAGTACAATTTTTTTTTAAATAAATTGAATCCAGCTAAGAGTGAAATAAGCGTTGAAAGAAATTAATAATTTGTAAAAAATAATACGAGTTCTAAAGCTATCAAAGAATTTACATGTTTCAAAAGTAGGATGGAATAAAAGTAATTCTAGTATTAACATTGTTTAAATTTAATTATAAATTTACATTATTATTTTGCTCCTACCTTGTGTCGTGGAGAGAACAACCGGCCTGGAATAAATCTGAAGAATTTTACATTAATTATTTTTAGTATTCATAAGACAGGTATTGATATTTTTTTGATACTCAACATCGTATCAGTCATTGCGTATTTCTTCAGTTTTAGAACTTTTATTCTAACTTTCTTATGATGTTTACCAAGTGGTATCACAGTATACCCAGAACAGCAGTTTATCTCCGGCCTGTCGGCAAGTTATCAGCCTACTCTTGCGTTGACGCTAGGGTTGTCACTTTACTTTTACTCCCTTACTTTTAACTCGCAGCGTCTGAGATTCCGACGCATAAGGTAGACACGAAACCCGAAAATTTCTGTAATTAGTATACCTAGTTTCTGCACTTAAATTGCAAGAACGCTGATTAACATCAACGTAGACTTTTAAAAACTCACAGTCTTTGTGATAATTAACACACCTTTTTAGTAAAGCACCACAAACATAAAAAAGGCATTTTTTTATGTTTGTAGCTAAAGCGGCGGCTGCGAGCGCGAATGGCACCGAAGGCACGGCCCTTACTGCCGCCGCCTTGTGCCCCCCTATTTTATGTCAATGTGTGCGTCACAGTGCGTGCGGACACGGCGCCGAGCACGCACGCACACATTCTAATGGGTAGCGGCCAGTTTGTATGAAGATGTATTACTGTTCTTAGTAAACTGTGGTGGTATGCTCTTATTTATTTTATAAAAAGATGATGTTTATTGTAAAGTCTAATGTAGATGTGAGAAAAACTAATTACATAGGTGAAGTTAATGATCTTGGAAATCATCAAAAAATTCTTTTAAAGCCACCCTTTTCCAATCAGCGAGAATCCCGATAAATAAACAAAATGAATGTAGGTAGAAACGGGACAAGAACCATTCGATTTATCTTAAATGTCACGTCTTTTGAAAGAAATTGAGTGAAAGGCTTTTACCTTCAATTTAGGGTACTAGATACGATATTTTTCTTTATCACAGAGCCACGGGAAAATAATAATAGTCCTTCGTTAGTTAAGTAAAGTTGGCAGTTGCTTTTATTACAGAGATATAATCATGAGGCTACTCGATCTACCGTATATTTATTATAAAGGCAGTTTTTAATAGGTCTCAAACTCATATACATTATAAAAACATAAATTAACAATTTAGTTAAAACTTTGTGTTTTATCAAATAAAATAATTTTACGTTTAAAAACTTTCAATATATTGTTAAATAAACAATTTATTTCAAAATAAAGCCTTTTTTATTTTGAAAGAGAGCCTAATTTAAAAAAAACTATTATTTCATCAATAAAAATATATATTTATTAAAACATATATATTTTTTAAAAATAGAGATGCGAACACGGAATACGTGTCACATCAATATTCTAACTATTTTCAAACTAAGCTAAACGCTTGTGTTATGAAAATAGGACTTACTTGGTGATCTGGAGTGAGATTTGAACCCGCGACCTTTGGATCCTAACCTAACCTAACCTAACCTAACCACATTGCCACAGCCAAAAAAACATTGCACACATGGTTACCAAAACATGTGATAAGTTTATTTTTTTAATTTGTAACGCTTCAACAGGCTAATTGCAGTCGTTACATCACAAAAAAAAACCCGAGCTTCAGTGATTCACATGATTTATTGTGACCACACCGGGAATCAAATCCGAAACACTCAGCGTGTGAAATCAGTGTCATGCTCACTGGGCTACGATGGCCGCTAATTTAATAGATTCAGATATGTATTGTATTAACTTGTATGGACCTATTGAATCTTTATACATTCTTCGTAAATTGCCATCCTTAAAAAAAATTTGATGCAAAAATCGGACGATTTTTACTCGTAAATCGTTTGTCGTTTGACCAGGGCTAGGCGCATATATTTTTAATCTCTCGACTATTTAGTTGTATGTCAAAAGGCTTTTGGAATTGCATCCCTGTACAAGGGAAGTAGTGCTTGCGTGAGAATTGATAGGATATTCAAATCATTGTTTGATTTCACAAAAGGTGTCAAACAGGGATGCGTTATGTTCCCTTGGCTTTTTATTTGTATATTTTCAACTCGATAGACAGAGAAATGAATAAATTAGAAGTGATTTCATTTACTTTTAATTTGTTCGTACTGGCTGCAGCCTGGTTTATAGCCTGGTATATAGAATAAAGAAAGGTTCGCTGAGATGGTTTGATTGGTTGGTAAGGATAATATTTGACACGAGTGTCAAAGGCTTCATAAAGAGTGGGCATCCACAAAAGACCTGGTATGATTAGATACAAAATATTCGGGGATGGCCCGGTTAAAATCATTGACAACCATTGAGCGTGAATGATCTATGAATGTAGTCGAAGCAAAGGTAGTGGGCCAAGATATTGTAATGTGGCGTTCTATCATTTTCGCTTACCCGAGCGGGGAAACGGCGCGTTGATTACTTATTTAGTTTGTATATAATAAAGAAATACTTATCTGAAATTATATTTGAAACTTTCCCATTAATATAATACTACAAGCTGTTTGTACCCGGTGTTGCACGAGTTAAAGATTAAATTGAAAATAAATTTGTGTGGGAAACAAAGGTTCGATTCGAACGGTATAGATTTGCATGAAAAATGTATCAGGGGGAGGGGAAAGAGTAAAAGGGGAGGAAGAAAATATTACTTATGTTACCTTTTGGGTCCTGAAGAACAAGTTTCCAAATCTTGAGTCTGATCGGTCAAACGGTACAGATTTGCATCGAAAACATATCAGGGGAAGGAGAAGGGGTAAAAGAATAGGGGGAAATATCAACTTTGTTACCCGCCGAGTCCTAAAGCATAAGTATGCAAAATTTGAATCGAATCAAACAAACGGTGTAGATTTCTATAGAGAACAGACAGACAGACATTGAGTTTTATAGGTATAGATTAATGAAAAAGTCTGAATTACTCAATATATAAAAATAGGCAGTAATGAAATAAATAAGACCCTCATTCTCATGTTACTGTGAAGCTGTTTTAATATGAACATATTAAACAAAATTCGAAGAATTTTACGTGAATCAGACGATCGACTTTTCATATCGTAAATAGGTATATCATTTCTTCAAGAGTCTAGACAGCTACTCAAAATATCGCGATATCTTAATTCATACTAATCGTTTATGTAAATATATAGATACCTTTTTTTTAGCGAAATTTACAATAAATTAAATTTTAATAAATACTAGCTGTGCCCGCGCGGCTTCACATGCATAGATTTTTAGTACACTGTTTGGATCGTCATAGAACTATCGCTAACCTTCTCGAACATTCTTCTTCCAGAACTTTCAAAAAATTTGCGAATATACAGGAACCTTCTAGACACACCGACACGTTCCGCCACTCAGTTTAGAACCTTAAAGAACTTTCGGGAATTTTCTAGAACCTTCTCCTTCCAGAACTTTCTGGAGTAGTTTTTTTCGGAACCTTCTAGATTTTTCGACACAGTCGGCGAGCCTATTTTGAAACAATGTGAAGCATTTGCGGCCTTCTCATACTAAAACTAAAACAATGTGCTAGAAAGCACATTTTTGTCACCCACTCCCACCCACGCACAGCCACTCCCACCAAACTCGCATATTTTCGATGCGACTCCAAGGGCTGTCCACCACAGTTGTCGAGAAATCTTGGCGGGTGGGGAAATACGGGTTTCTTTTTATATATATATTGATATATTGATTTATTATTATTAAGTTCTGCGGGTTAACTATTTTTAGGTGTTACAGCTGTTTCGGCTAGCAAGGCCATTATCAAACACTTTAATTATTCTATTTGATAATGGCCTTGCAAGCCGAAACAGCTGTAACACCTAAAAATAGTTAACCCTTAGAACTTAATAATAATATTCATTAAAATTTAATTTATTTTAAATTTCGCTAAGAATAAAAATGGAGTTCTACAAATTAAACACAAAAACCATAAATAATACAGATAGCACATGAGTACAATATTTGTAATTAATATGCTATGAAAAAAGCACCCCTAATCTAATGCAATGTTCCTTCCAATCTAAGGGTACTTACATACGTACGTGATTCTGGTTGAAATTACCTTACGTGGTGGTTCACGTTTGCATTAACGAACTCAATTTGTTCCTGTTTGGTAGCACAAATAGCGGCGGTACGCGACGCTACGGCCGCGGTCGCACGAACAGTAACAGACAAAACGACGCTTATTTTTGACATACTGAGCAGATATATGGATGAATCCACTCGGGCTTTTAATTAAGATGCAGTATAACAATACAAAGGATGATTTTCATACCCCGCAAGTGTAGCGCATGTAAAATATTCATGGATGGTCAGATATAAGGATTTTAGGTCCAGCCGAGATTTCATAAACAGAATTATGTAGCGTGGATAATCTTTGATTACAGGGATAGATGTTACGGATAATCACAACATAAATAACTTTAAAAAACTCTTATATTACACGTTATAATTCAATTACTATCATTAATTTTCAATTTATTCCCAAAGTAGGTACTACAATAATTTTATATTTTCTAATAAATGTACAGTATATCCCGTATCTCGACGTCAAGCTGAAATCGGGTGATAGGCCAAGTCATAATAGTTATCAGAAAAATATTTAAAAAAATCTAAGTCATTAGTTTTAAAAACTGTAAGCATTTAAAAAAATCGAAAAAATCTACACCCTGTGACGGTCTTTTCACTCCTGTTGCTACAAATCTTTATTTTTATTCATTGTTTTTATTATTATGTAATCCTGAATAATGCTTCTGTAAACTTTTGTCCAAAATTCAAAGCCAACTACTTCAGCTTGGAAGAAAATTTCATTTTTGACCAAACCAAGAATTCAAAATCAATGCTTTGCCCAGTTTTAACTGACTGTACTGGAAAAAAAAATGTACTACACGAGGTTGGCAAGTAACACGCAAGGACACCCTGTATAGATACAGCATTACATATAAATAAATTTTATTTTATTTAAAAGTATATATGATGTATTTTTTTTGTTTCCTCTTAAATGTTTGTCCCCCTTTAGTTTCATATATAATTTCATTTCACATATGAATGAAATTTGCGATATTTTTTTTCTTTTTGAACGGTAATCTTTTCTTTTTGTGCAGTTGTTAAATGTTTTTTTTTTCTTAAGAATCTAAAGGTTTTAATTATTTTAATTTTCCATTAGTAATTTTATAAAATAAAAATATTATTATTTATAAATTTAATAATATACAAAAATGTAATTATCTGTAAACTTTCTAGCATCACTTTGATTTTTGTGTATAGATTTTTTTAGTATAATTCAAAATTTTTCTTCATTAGTCAGAAACTGCTGCAGTAATTGATGTGGAGGAATATTATTGTTGAAATATAAGTGTAAAAACAGCTTATATTATTAATATCTTTTCAGTACGGTTAAAGATGACACTTTAATTATTCTGGATTTCGTAATAAGTGCTTCAAAGTGGTTTCAATAAGTAATACGAGTTTCTATTTAACTACTTTCATACAATACTAAGCGTTAAAAAAATGTAATAGACAATAGAACAGTTGATCTTCTACCGGGATAATTACCCGATAAGTGCCTTACCGCTAGACTAAGCAAACATGACAGAAATGTCATCAAATGTTGATGTAAACTCATTTGGTCTAGCAACATGACACTCGCAAGTGATTCGATTTCTACCTGAGAGATGAATAAGTTGGTTTAATTTTTCGTAGTTTGTAATTTATTAATCCTAACCACACTGTAATCCTTTCCAACTGTACGATACAAACCCCCAACCATCTTATGGAATATACCTTAACACCGTTGAAAGATTTGGCAGATACTTCGTGGTGCAAAATTATAATTTAAAATGTGTTTTATTTTACTTTGTAATATGAGTTATTAAATTACTACTATAGTTAGCCCCCTCTGTCCTACCCGATTTTATTGATAAATTTTGTAATTAATATAAATTAACTTTGTTTAAACCACTTATTTATTGAAAAAAATAAACATGTTGATTTTTTTCAATAAATAAGTGGTTTAAACAAAGTTAATTTATATTAATTATAATTATGTTACCACAAAATATTTGCTACATTTGAAGAAGAAGATAAATTTTGTATTTAAGTTATTATCTACACCTGATGATGAGAGGGACTGCTCCTCTCGAAACTATAGTAGTAATTTAAACACTCATTGTGTGTGTATTACAAAGTAAAATAAAACATTTTTTAAATACCTTAACATTATCGATAGTGCTAAGAATAAGCTAAGAATCCATAAACACGTGGATTTGTACTGTCTGCTTTTGTTGTTTTTTGCCAATCCTGGTTTCACATCTACTAGTGATTACTGTTTCACTTTTGTGTCCTTAATATAATTTCTTAAGGCGATAACCGCCTTCAAAGAATCCTGAAATTTAAATTAAAAAAAATAGTGTTTTTTTAGGAGTTTCAAGGAACGTAAAACATTTGCATGAAGAACACATTTCGGTTTTCTCTTTGATCTAACAATAAATTGAATATGAATTGCATTTTCATTCACGATTAAAATTTCATTTGATTGAATAAGGTTTCCATTACTGAACTTTCAGTGTCTTTGTTATATCATTATTTACTACTTAGAATTTCAATCATTTCATTTCATTCAAGTACAGTGTCTACATAGTCTATAGACACTAATTAAGAGCAAAGGCTTATTAGCTCGCTGATTACGAATTAAACAGGGTGTATAAAAAGCGTTTTTGATATTATATGACATTTTAATTGGGCGCTCTGGGAACACTAGCTCATATTCGTGTAATTATGATGCGTTCACGAAATTAAACTTGTGATGAATCACCTGTTTCTATAGATTTTTTTTTTTATTTTATTATTTTTATTTTGAACTCTAAGATGATTTAAATGCTACGCGGGAAAAAATTGAGCTAAACCCACCTGGCGGAGTATTGGCGCTACAAAAATTTGGGGATGATGAAACGCTAGTATTGGGACGGAGTTAGTAGCGATTGATCGGATATAGGTTACGAGCAGTTAATATTCAATTCTTATAAAACATATTAATCTGGTGGTAAAGCCGCGTTTGGTACAAATGGTTGACGATCGGCGCGGTCCGAGCGGTCCACATGTGCTTCCCAAAAAAAATACTGAACACGGCTTTCGTAGATTTGGGTCGCGATAATTGCAGTTTGAGCCGTTAAAAAACCGATTAACGTCTACTCTGAGGTGACGATGATATTGACAGTTCCACGAGGTTTCAGAATTATGGCCTTTTTTGCTGTGGTTTTGAAACCGCTTAAACGTCATTAATCGCCTTCTTAAGTGGATTGCCGCGCGAGAGAGATAGCAGAATATGAGCAAAGGCAAGGAAGGCAGGTTCTAATCGGGGGATCGCGCGAGGAAAACGCCCATAAATAATTTATAAGAATTGGCCGTGAAGCACGGATAAAACGTACACTATGTACCAGAGGGGTGACCTTAACTGAGCGGATAATGATTTATTTTCGTTTCGCGGGAATCGGATAACGTAGGCAGATAGGAAAGTTAACTATAATTCCATTATATTTATCTGTAGACTGACGCTCTATCGAGGAGCGAATAATGATTCATTTTCGTTTCGCGGGAGTCGAATAACGTAGGCAGATAGAAAAGTTAACTATAATTCTATTATATTTATCTGTAGACTAACGCTCTTCAGGCTTTTACAACAGATAGGTAATTGTGCAATGACGGTATATACAGTTAGGAAAGAGATAACGATAATGTGTAAGCATATTAATGGCACGACAAGAAAATAATATACTCGAATATAGTTACAATATATTAACTATCTAATCACTACAAACCTGTCCGACGTTAGCGTAGTTTCAACAGGACGGGTAACGTGTATACGATTGGCTATTCTAGCTCAGATTTCGCCGGGTTTGCTAGTAATAACCACAAAACATAATTGGAACAAGTGTATTCAATTCAATTCAATTCAATTCAATTTATTTCATGATAATATGTACATGACAAACAAAATGTTTAAGGCATACATATTAGAAGTATATATCAAAAATGAAAATATTTAATAAATTAAAAATAACATAAATCTGGTCGAAGGTGTAGGAGAGTCCCGCTTCGGAAAACCCCCTCAGACACATGGAATATATCATTACCCAAAGCGATTTTGTTCAGCATGGCTGTGGCTCTTCCAACAGGCATAACCATCGGCAGGTTGGTCCTGTATATTGGAATGTGAAACAATCTATGCTGACGATGTCTAGTGTAATTATCAGGAGCATACAAACCAATGCTCTGCATAATTTGAGGATTATCAATCATACCGCGCAACAATCTAGATAAGAATATTGTAAATAAAATAATATGAATTTGCGGCCCATATACACATGAAATAAAAGGATAAAGCGTATGGGGATCTTATAGATGGATGGATAAATGAAACAAATATATATAGGAGTAAATGCAAGTAAAAAGCAAGCATATAAGTACCAAAAACATAGGAGAACATAGTGTGATAGAAATTCGAAGACGGGAGGAACAATAATGTGAAGTGGAACGGATATAGCAAGAGCATGTAATAATGATAAACGTACAAATACAGACAACTACTTGAGACCGATTCGACAGATACTAGCAATCTTTCAACACACCTCTAAGAACATGGTGAGCGGTATATAGTTATCAGCGGAGGCGTCCAGTGCCTTGGCAATAAATGAGCACTGAATTAATCCGACGCCTTGCCTGCGGCACTGGAGGTTTATTTACTTATTTGTTTTATTTGTTTTCATTTATTGGGTTTCTTACAGCCATATAATTAATCAATCTTTGAAGAAAAGACAATAATTGATGCACAGAGTTTTGGGCCAATTACGCGAAAACACATACATACAATCGATAAAAGAATAATAAAAACATGTCCAATAGTGGGTTGTGTGAGTGTGTATCTGTGTGTTTATTTATTTATTTATTTATTTTGTTTTGGGAAAAAAATTAAAAGCAAAACGATCCTAAAAAAAAATCTTCCACTGAATTTAAAAATTTAATTTAACTTACATTAATAGTTTATTGTGTTATAGCGAATAGTACTCTTCCAGTATTATATTGTTCGAGAATATTCACTGTCTATGTAACATAGTTACTTTGTGGATCAATCTTA
>JADDOH010001499.1:0-20513 GCA_016648135.1 Agrypnia vestita
TTTGTACTAACAATTGAATACACATAATTCTATAAGAAGCGCTTAGTAGCCTTATAAAAATTGTATTGCATAAGTATTGCGCAATCCGGTCTTCAGCTAACTCTTTATAATTTGAGTACATCTGGCTTAACAAGTAGCTTCAGAACGCGAGTAAAGGACAGAATGGGGAGATCTAACTAAAGATTGGGGATATCTGGTTTGTGATGGCCTAGCTGGTTGGGGCGTAGATGCTTGCCGGCACTTGGGCGTGGAACCCGCACAAGCCCCTGCAGGGTCCCTTAAAGGCGGGGCTCTCCTTGTTGCTCGGGGTCGTCAATAAACCGACCTCTTTCCTCACCAGGCGCAGGGCCACATAACCCACAAAAGGTTCCCTTTGTCTTTGGAAGGATTTTCATGCCTGAATGCTGTAAAACCTTAATAGAAAACGTTAACTTCTATTTCGTCCTCTGTAAGAAAGACAGGGCCAGAATAAATATAAAATCATTCACTCATATGGAATAGCTGGGATATTATAAATATGTTACTAACACTCTAACATTTGTCCAAAGTAAATGTTGCAAGATGCAGAATCGTGGGACGCCATTCTGAAAAGGCATAATGAGATTGCACAATAATTTGTAACATCGCTGACTATGCCCGCAAAGGAGGCTAATGTCGTCATCAATTCGTACCAAAAGAGTAAATGATTCTTCAAACACCGGCCTAAAAGAAAGGCGCCTCAAGACAACACACATCATCAGAAACTCGTACCAAAAGAGTACGGCCTTCTCAATTATAAGCCTAAAAGAAGGGCGTCACGGGATCACATCTCGTAAAGAAGAGATAGAGTCTCGGGATGCAGTAAGTTCCGGAGGAACAAGGGGGGCCGTTTAGTCACTTAGGAAGTCGGCCACCGGGTTTAGGCGGGCGCGGAGCCTCAACCCCTCTCAGCAGAGATGCTGAGGGTTTAAAAAACCAAAATTTAGCATTCAAAGAAACTATTATTTCATATAAACTCACGGGCTGTTGTAGAATCCTTTCGAACAAACCATCCCCGAGACCTTATCTACTTATTTATAAAGAAGTTTCACTTCAAAAATGTGGTATTTCGTAGATAGCAAATATATGTATTATTTTCCCACGGAATTAATATGAACAGGTTCATGCACTTCTAAGACGGAACCATTCAAGGTAAGAATATGCTAATACAAAGTGTTTATAATTATTAATTTCAGTGTTATTTAATATGTGTGAATTTTTCCCTTTGCGCCGTTCGAACGATTTTACTGGTTTGTCTCAAATCGAAAATGTTTTATTTCTAATACACGAATTCTTTCTAGTGTACGTATTTTATTGTAACATAAATGTATAGATTATTAGGTTCGTTAGATGTTTATATTACGTAATATTATGCAATTGTTTCCACACTGCTCCTATAAAAGAATTTGAAGTTATTACGATACACAACGGGGTCCTTCATCCATTAGACGAATCATGTGCCAATTCAACGACGTATTACGAATAGTATATATTGTATTTATCGAGATTTAGTCGCATTTATTATTTCTAGTGAGGTTTTTAGTATTGGTTCCAGGCGCCATTATGAGGTGGAAATAGTTCATATTCATAGCCCGACTGCAATAGGTATTTTTGTCGCGTAAGAGGTAGCACTTTCAGGAATATGACTGTGTTTTATGTTTCGTCCCTGACGGAAAGGATGGTATAGCTGTGGCTATTTAGGTAATATACTTAGTAAATGCAAAGGGCATTAGGTATTATTGATTTCGTCTGCGAACCCAAGATGTTAGTTAATATTTTTAGTTAATATTGTATTCAAAAGCGCAATTTTCACAGAATAATTATTTCCAGTTAATAATATATATTTTAGTTAAATGTATAGTTAGCACAGGCAGAGTATTAATATTGTATAGAATACATTATTTATAATATTTCAAGAAGGTATAATATTTTATTCCGCGATCCTTTTATAGTTACAGCGTATCTGTCGACCTCAGCCGTTGCCACCCGCGCCATACAACTATTTTCGCTAACATCATACGGCAAATGACTTTATTCATTGCAATGAAATTTATATTATTTAATATTATTTTCCACGACGTATTTTTGACGGGTCACCCCATAGGATTCATCACATTGTTAGCCGCGGCCAGGAGTTGGCAAATTAATTGAATATAATAGCTAAAATTAAATATCAACTCGCGGCGATTAAGCAACGGCCTTTTAAATAAATTATTAATACAAAATTCATCGTTAATACGTTAGGAAGACCCCTCTATCTAGTTGGGTCATCACAGTTGGTAGCCGCGACCAGGAGATCGAAATGAAATAATATACCTGATGATAATAAAATTCAACTCGCGTCAACTATTTTACGACTGTATAATATTTTTCATATAACAGAAAACATCTCTAGAAAATACCGTCATTTGACGAGGACCCACTTCTCAGTGACACATCACAGTGCTTACCGTGACCAGGAGAACGATATATATTGAAATACAATAAAATGCTTTATAATATTAATTGAACATCATTTCGACATTAAATACAGTCTTCTCGATTTGATTAGGATGCCCGCTATCCCTCTATAACAGGATCATCACAGGTGAACATCAGCCACGTGTTTTCATTAATGAGAGAGTACTGTTTTAATAAATATTACTTTTGAAAGCAGTAAAATGATTATTAATTTAAATAAATAAATAACAAAACAAAGATACAAAAAAAGCAAAACCGATCAAAGTTATCAGAAGAAAGTGAGTTATTAGTTATAAATTAATAATTATGTCTAACAACATAGCTATGCTACAACGCTATGAAATTCACAACGTCTCAGAACTTAGGGATAAAAATTAAAATTAAATTTTCCAGAAAACAATATAATTTGAATCTTTTGCCACTTAAATGGAAAAAATCACATGGCTTAAATCGACAAATTTTTAGAAATAGTACAATTGCCAGTTAAAAAAAATAAAAGACTATCTTTTCCTTTCAGCAAAAAAGAATAGGATAATATAAAAAAAAGATTATTTATCAAACATAATAATTTCATTGTCTGTCTGTCTGTCTCGTTTGTCCGTCCGTAACTTCGTGTAACGTCCGTAATTGTGTTCGAATTCACAGCTCGAAAAGCAAATTAAACGGCCGGAGATGAGGCTTGAATCCCGGGCTAGCAGACCCAAACCGACCACTTAACGCATGTTGCCTCTCCGTAGGCAGGCAAAAAAAAACTATAAATATATAACAAGGCTTAGCAAAAACGTGAACCATTTCATGTTCCGCACACCACAATCGCCAGGGTTTGAAATAATACCATTAACTGCTGGCAGGGGACATATAAAAAATAAATCAAATAATTTGATATAAATTGTTATTACCATTTCATGAATAATAATAATAATATTGAATTATTTACATAGCGCCATTTTTGTGAAAATTTCACCTCAAGGGCGCTTTACACACAAAAAATTCTTACATACATACATCTTACTAAAATCATAGAATAACAAAATGAAAAATAAAATGAAAAAGAAAAGAGAAAGAAAAACAGCTCAAAACATAACACAGTAAAAGAAAACAAATGTATTTTTAAATGAATGGCGGCTGTAAATAAGTAATAATTTATTCTTAAGGGACCGACATGTAAAAGTACCTACAGTCATTTTTGACAGATTAGAGCTAGTGTATTATGTGGTATTAATTATAGCAATTACTAACTTATGAACAACTAAGAAGATGTAATAAAAAAGAATTATCTATTAACTGAGTAATTTCAGTAAAATCAGAATTTTTAATATTATGAAAACATGTTTTTACAGCTCTAAGTATATAGAAAGTAGTGACGCAAACGAATAGAAGTATCTAGAAGAATACTCAGTGGAATGAATTGCAAAAAATAGACTTTTCATGAACAGGATTTTCTCATCGCGTAATATTTCTTCTCCTCTCAAGTATTTGAAAAACGACAGAATATATTTCCAGCGTTCATTTGAGATTAAGAATCAAAGCGGCATTATTTTAAATGTACTCATTCAGCGCTGTGTCATTTTATGAAATATGATAATGTAAAATTTTAAAATAGGAATGTACCTATAATCTCGTCTTAGATCTCCCGAGACGTGCCATGTATCTGCAAAACCGTGAAAATTAAACTCAGAGAACTTCGCACAAACAAAATCCGGGAACAACAGGCAAGAGGAAAATCCTACGCCACATGCTTCAACACAAAGAACGTGGGGAACAAATAACAGAAGGTGGATAGAAAATATGCAAAAAACAGACTTGTTACAACTGTGGCAGCGGACTTGAATTGAAAGATCGTGGGTTGGAAGAATATACAGCCCAAAAAACAAGAAAGAATTGAAGGGCAAGTAAAATTGCCCAGCCTGTAAAAAAGTGCACGATAAAAATTAAAACATAAAAAATATCTTTCTTATGGTTTGCTCTTTTTGAAAAAAAAACGCATGCAAGTCTTTTCATCTCGAGCGAGTATATTCTTGAAAGTATGCATCTTTCCTTTTCCCCAAACGAACCGCACTTTGTCCACAGACATTCAAAAATTGGCACTAGTAAGGCACATTTAAAAAAAATAAAAATCCTCAAGTTGTAAAGAAAAAGAGTTATACATAATGATTTTGTCCTTTTCATAAAACGGTAAAGATTAAACTGAAAACAATATATTTGCAATCGAGAAAAATTGTCCTAGGGCAATTTTTGTTTTCTTTCTATGCGAGGTAATGTAAAGGGAAGAGAACTCGGAAAGAATCAGAGTGGAAATGTCAAGAAAAAGGACGAGAACATTTATTATTCGAAAGGCAAAAAAATAATTGTTTTGAACTAAGACGGAAAAAATGTTTGTTTGCATTGTTAAATAATTAAATAATATTTTGTTGATCCGATTGCCAATGCCAAGAAAAGAAAGATATTTAAAACGGTATGTCCGTGGGTATATGTTATAATGTTATAAAACAAACGAATATTGACGGCTGTCCATCTCGTAATGTGTTTACTTACCTACTTACCATCACGCCGTTTCTCCGCGTAGGTAGGCAGAGAGGATAGAGCGCTACACTCTTTTGTTTTCACGACCAACTCTCGCCTCATCCACATTCATACATCTTTGCATGCAAGATCGACTATTGTTGGGGATCCTAACAGGACTATCTTTCAGTACCTGGTTAGTCTGATCATGCCACGTTTTCCGCGGTCGCCTTATCTTTCTGGCGCCATCAATACTTGCATCATATATCTATTCGCTTAAAGTTCCCAAATCATCTAAGGGATCCTTTTTAATTATACCTTTTTAATAATATAAAAAATAATAATAACTGCTATCAATTCTTTCACTAGAACCGGTGGGATTAAAGCTTCAATAAAGTTCATTATTTTATAATGTTAATAAAACAATTTTAAATGAATACTTAACATGTTTCAGGAACAATGGTTCCTTCGACAGGAAACGACTTAACTAAAAATTAAAATTAAAGCTAAAGACATATAAAATAAATATATGGGAGATTAATAACTAGGTACAAATGTGAAAATAAATTTAAAAGGTAATTAAATTACTTATTTTTAAAGAAATTACAAGGAATTTGTTATTTATACAATATTGGTTATTTATACGAAAAAATATGAATATTAATTAAAAAAATTATAATAAACATAAAGTATAATCATGTTTATTGTACATCTAATTTTTTACATAAAAATATAATTTTTTGTTAATAATTCTAAGTGACTATTATATTAAATTTTGACGTCGATGAATTTAACATGAAATAAGCAGATGAATTAAAAAAAATACAATGTTTTAATCATAAATTAATATAAGAAGTGAATAAAGGATTTCAGAATTTCCAAAATGTATGTATGACTTAATGAATATTTCAGAACATAGTATCTCCATAATAAGGGGCATCGTGAGGAACTCAGAGTCGTTTCGAGGCGATTTGACCAGAGACAAGCGATAGAATAAGTACATACGTGCGGAGTTTTCTTGTGATAAACCGAGCTATTTAAGCAACGTGCATCAGTTTACCAGAGACAAGTTATTCAGGAATGATAAATAGTATGAATTATGAGATTGGTTTCCATTAAATAACATATTTTGATTACATTCGTGCTCAGTCACTTTGGTAAATAAATAAAACTTTAACTAAATTAAGGTATTTCATTTACCTAACACAGCCACGATCCCACTTATATGCAAATTGATAATAAAAAAAAAAATCATCAAAAATTAAAAATTAACCCAATTAACAATTAACCGAAATCATATGAACCAAACTTTTAACAGATAATAAAAATCTCAAGAATGCAAACAAACGCAGCATTACGTAGAATTACACAATACGAAAACATAATATTTCTTAACATTAACATTTTATTTCTACTCCTGCCGCGATATTCCGAAATTTAGAAATAAACTCGGCTCAGATAATATGGAGACATAAAATCGAAGCTCAGATATAATCATATCGTATATAATCAATAAGCAACAATCTAAACCAGCGTTAGAGTCAAGTCTTTCATAGTTAGAAAGTTCACTTGAAAGTCCGAACTCCAGTTTGCATATTTCGATATAAACTAACAGTGAAGACGGAGGGGTTAAACTCTGAGAGCTTCTTCCCAACCCTTATGCAGAAATCTGATCGCCAAAGGTTAGAAGTTTTGCGTACCACATAAACTATGTAACAATAATTCTTGAATTCCATGGTTATGTAACATTCTTGATATTATATACATAAAAAAATAGGTGGAGCTCGTATAACATAGAAAGGTTTGTTGCCACATCACAAAGTGCACAAAATATCCAGTATTTGATTCATAAATAAGCGTATAAGCTATATAATTATATTTTTACTTGTTTACACGGACTTCCACATTAAAATACTCACAATTTTTTTTAAATAACGTTTTTGCTATAAAAATTTAATCAAACTTAAGCGACGGCGTTAGAGAAAATTGATAATTAATTTTTTGTAGAAATTTGCCTTTTTAGCCGTACTCGCTTTAATAACTCTTCAAACACAGCAAAATTATTTTATGGTGACATTATAATTATAATTTATAGAAATAAACTTTGTTTACACCGACCTGGTTATTTATAATATTCAATTTACTATTAACACGTTTTGATATTTTCAAAATTTCTAATTTATCAAATTGTGATTCTGTATAATTTGAATGTAAAATTTGTAAACCATTATTAATATCAAAAGAATGATCCATAGCCAAAAGATGATTGGCAAATTCAGAATAATTATTTCTATTTAAACACCGTAAGTGTTCTCAAACTCAACTCAAATTTCAAGCCACTAAAGGACTGATACTAGAACCCATTGCTTAACCCTCTTTTATTTAAAAATAGTATTATGAAATTGAAAACAATTTTAAAATTTTAATTTGACTGGGGTGTGTGTATGATGATGGACGGTCTAAATTAATCCGGTGAAGATATTATCTATACTTCGATTTTTAAACTTAATTTTGATAGTATTCATTTGTTGTCCTGACGAAGGGGCCAGGGGCTCTGAAACATGTTGATTTTTTCAATAAAAAAGTGGTGTAAACCAAGTTTATTTCCATAAATTATAAAATTGATAAATATATCGATTCTGAAATGTTAATAATGATTTAAATTAATAATAATCTCAAGCGAATTACTGACAATTAGGTGTTGTAACCCATAAATAATGGCGGAAAATTAATTATTTTCAAATTTCAATATGCCATCTTCTAATTAAATTTGTGGGAATCTTTTATCAAATTAAAATAATGTACCTTATCAAACGATTTTCTTTATGAAATTCATATATTTATTAAAATATTGAAGCACTTATAGAACAAAAGAATATCAGTCTGTACTAGTTTTATACATTTACTAGCGGATAGGTATAAAAGAACCTACTTTAATTTTTATTAAAAAGGTAATTATATAATTTTTAAACCTTTCGTGTATGTAATTTTTGTCATGTCATATTTGCATTAAATAATAAGTCAATATTAGGATAGCCGAAATATTTCTATTTGAAGCTGTTAGCCTATTTTATAACTACTAGAAAACTATCTACTAACTTGCAAATTTGCCTGATCCAGACCCTAAAAATCCTGTTTACGTGGAGGGCATGTGAGGTGTGGATACTTTTCTTCATTCTAAAATCTCAAAACTAAGACCACAAAACACATAAAAGCAAATGAAAATGTTAAAAAGTGAAACCTATACATTCTTTCTACTAGGCTTGTTAATGACCGAAAAAACCCTCGCTACTACGCGACCCCCGCCCTACACGAATAAGTGAACAAAATTATGTATTTAGTTAAATTACACCTGGTGATGTCAGGGACTGCTCAATAGGGTATTAATTTAAATTTAATGTAAATTAAAATAAATAAAATACTGAAAACATTGTTTTAACCACATTACACGATAAAACTACATAAAGAGGATTCTGAATGACCGTGAAAACCTTGAGGACACATTTATTTTTAAGAAAACTCTTTGTACAAACTACTATTATCATAAGTATTAAGAACCATTGGGTCCGAAACATGAAACCAAATAGTTATACTAGAAATATGTTTTCTTGATAATTAAATAAATTAAAATACACTATTGAGTCAACTGATTATGAAAAAATAATAAAATTAAATAATTACTAAAAAAATTGGAGATTTGCCAAAAAAAAACTTACGCTATTAAAGAGTTAAGGTTGTTATTACGGTCGTTAGACATATTTAGTTGTAATTTCGGATATTTTGAACGCACCGTATGTATTACTGAGAAGCGAATCTCGACGTTTCGTTGGATACTTATCCAACGTCATCAGGAGGACGACCTTTACCCGCGGAGGTGGAGGTCGGACTGATTAGGTGTTGCTTTCTAGGGCGTAAATTGTATGCACTTTGTTGTGAGTCCGACCTCCACCTCCGCGGGTAAAGGTCGTCCTCCTTCCTGATGACGTTGGATAAGTGTCCAACGAAAAATCGAGATTCGCTTCTCGGTAATACATACGATGCGTATAAAATATCCGAAATTACAGTTAAAAAAAAACTTTCGGGTTAATTTTATCAATACATAGTATAAAATAAAATCCCTGGCGAGCGTTTGTCCATCTGTCTGTTTGTCTGTATGACCGCGCTAATCTCGAGAACCCCTGAACGGATTTGTATGCGGTTTTACTGTTATGATTTTCATTTCTCTATGGAGATTTTAGTATATTAAAAATTGCCCTATGAAAATATTGGATATATAGGAGCTAAGCAACGGTATTAGTGAATCAAGTCAGGAAAAAATTTGCAGCTAAAGCGCTCTCATGGAAACGCTGCCTAATCCGTTAGAGATACAAAAAAATCGTTTAGAAAAGAATTGTGGAAAATTAATTTATCTACAAAAAGTGTCTGTGATAGCATAGGTATATCTTATCTTTTAAGGATAACTTACATCAGCAATTTTTGTCTATAAAATTTCATCAAATATATAACAAAGGTATAATGGTTAACTTTCCAGCAATTTTAACCGCTTCAGTATTAATCCTTATCAAATTAAACATCTCAAACCTTATCGCAGATGAAATTTGTCCTTTACACAAAATCATTCAATTAAATGTCTTAGAAGATATGACGAGATTAAAAAAATAAGATGTGGCCATAATTTAATACGTGTAACAAAGCCGTAGGCGGCTTTGTAGGGTAATAATACCCATCATCAAACATTATTTTCTTTTCTCAAAATATTCATTATAGTGAATCACTATAATCAATATATTGAGAAACAGAAAACAAAACTGTACCGGGCGAAGCCGGGCCGGGTTGCTAGTGATATTATAATTGCTTCAGGGTTATAATATACAAGATGAACATCATTACAGTAACCTTCGCAATATCGAAAACGGCGAAACCAGATCTCAACATGGATACAATGGCCCAAAAAAGAAAAATAGGTTATCCAACATTTCTGCGAATTATTAAGCGTATTAAAAAGAGTAAAATACATACCAAAAAATCCTTTGTTAAAACACACAAAGATCTTTTAACAATACGTAATTGGTAAGAAAACAATATTTTATAAACTTTTTAAAATCGTTACAATATTATTATACCATAATTGGAGGCGTAAAATTATAATCAAAAATATTTAAGTAACGTTTAATTATAACGAGTAAAATTATACGTAAATTTAAGGATTTAAATATTTTTAAAAGTCTTCTTATATATTTTTAAAGAAAAATAATTAAATAAAACTTATATATGCATTATTATAAAAAAAATTAATAAAAACGTAAAAATATATGACTATAGTTACCAATGTCCAAATTGTATCAATTTTGTAAATTTTTTTCCCTAACTATAATAAAAGGTCCTTGATTACATAAATGATGTAAAATTTTGTCGCAATCAAGTTTAAAAGCAGTTATTTTAAGTTTAAAAATTATACATTTTTGACACTTTACGCCATAGATGCCCATACAAATTATATGTTTTTGCTGTTTTATTCATAGAATATCAGATTTTTTCACTTTTATTCATTGAATAATTGTTTATAGTTCGCGTATCGTATAGATAAAATGGCTGCTCTGTCATACTTACTAAAGAAATCATTACGATTTTTAGATTGAAAAAACTGCTTTTAAACTTGCTTGCGACAAAATTTTAAATCATTTATGTAATCAGGACCCTTTTTCAAAAAGTACTATGAAAAGGTCCGCGACGACATATATTTTAAATAAATACTTGTTCACGGCACACCAACAAAAAATACGTACGTCTACATGAATACATGAGCATTTAGTGACATAAACAAGTTTCTAAATTTTGTATAATCATTAATCATGTCAATAAAAAGGGACAATAAACAGAATTCATAACTTTATTCAAATGAATCTATCCCTAGGCAAGTTTTAATTTATATAAAAACAGAAGTAGTTTGAAATATTCTTAGGTTTTCACGACCGTTCAGAATCTTATGGTTTGAGTTTTCTAGAATATTTTGCCGTGTTCCTACAACCTTTCTGGCCGAGAAAAGTTATAGAAATACAGCGGGATATCCCAAAATCTCGAGATTTAACAGAAATATTGTACTTTTAGGAAATAATACGGAAATTAATATATATCTAAATTAATGCTTACTTACCTGGGGTTAAACTAAGTTCGTGTATTCAAAAAGACAAGAGCAGTCAAAGATCCATAATAGTATCGCTTATCACAATGCGCTTGACTTGTCACGGTGTCAATCCGCACAGTTCATACATACGCCACGAATTTGATAACCTGTTCAAATCACGGCATACAAATTACGAGTAAACTAATTTGAAGAACCATACGCCCCACGCTTTAACTTTATTGATATAGGATTTCTATATAGCGATTACACTTTTATAAAAAAAACTAGCCGTACACCCTTGAAAAATCACGGGAAATAATAATGACGATTTCCCTTGCGTGACGGCGCAACACATGTTACGCGCTGATTGCGTATTACACTCTAATTATCAAAGTTTTAATTCCAGCGATTAATGGAATTTAAGACACACAGACGAACAGACAGACAGACAATGAAATAATTATGTTTGATATATTTTTGAAAGGTGGCTGTTAAGAAATTATATTTTTTCTTTTCAGTATTTTTTTATAAAAGCTTATTTTTATTATTTTTTAAATAGTATTATAATAATCACACCACAAGAAATAATACGAGCCTACCTCAAAAATAATATTTAGAAAAGGAAATTTGATAAGTTTGGCCCTATTGACTTCGATAGTTTTGGGAGGAAATATAAGTATCTAGATTATACAGAATAATCCAAACTTTCGTTATCGTTCTGTTTCTGTGACTTCGATAAATAGCTTTTGGCAGTATTTGAATAAGGAGGTATAGAGGAACAAATGTGATTTAAATGATAATTTAAGATGAAGTTATATTATAGTATACAATAACTACAGTGCAAACTTCAAACAGAACTAATTTTATAACTCAAATAAAAAGATATCTCATACCAACGGCGACATCTGTACTATTTTATGGGAATGACAAATTCTCTCTCCCGGTAATAAAAATACATCCCACATATGGAACAAGGTGTGCAAAGTTAAGATAGATGTGGTAGTCTGTCATGGGTAGAATTGGTGAAAGTTACATTGTATAAAGTGATCACTTAAAACAGCCATATGTTAGGTCGTTGGCCCCATGATCACGCAAAAAGAACTCCATACCTACTTTCCCATACAAAATAAAAATGGCTTCGTCTCTCTGAGACATCCATATTATATATCTAGATTGATGATGTCCCCCTGGGGATAAAATCCAGTATTGTTTTCTTGAAAAATTTGAACACACTCAGAATATTCAGAAAAATATTTTTTTTATATTACATTATCACACACATTTTTATATTGCATTATCCACAAGTGACCGGAAATAGTTTATAAGAGACAAATGTAGGTCTCTAGGATGCCGACCGCTGCACTTTACTTTAAATTATAATATTGTTATTATTACGTATAATATTTTATTCCTTCATAAAATAAATATTAAAAAAAAAAATCACACCCAAAGTTATTCAAAACTAATATGCGTGGGTGTTAATATTTACCCCGGTACTGTTAATTCTTGCCCCAGAGCGAGCGGGGTAAAAATTAACACTCTGCCATTTTTGTTCAAATCGATTATATTTAATTAAGTTTCTATAAATTGAAAGAAAGCTTTGTATTTAATTTACCGAAAAGGGTAAGCAATGTACGTGACAAAAAATATTTCGATTAACTTTTGATTAAAATATGTTTAATTTTTTTTTTTGAAAACTGTTGATTTAAGTCCCGGGCCCCTCAACATTATTATTGTCATTTATCTAATTTAAATAATCAGGATTTAAGTTATTGCTACATATTAATTATAATAAAAATAGACCACTTAATAAAACTCGACGTTATGGTGTATATGGTGAAATAAATCTTTCAACGCGGTAATAGCGAAATGAAAACTTTGTTGAAATAGTCTTCAAGTGGGTGGGGATGCGAAACACAACATTGATATTCGAACTATGTATGCAAGTTGCCAGGCAGCCTGCGGATACGGCTTGAATATTTTAAACACGTATCTTTGCATTTAATTTATACACGTAACACAAAGCGAACAAACAACACCCACAGGGAGGTTTGCATAGCAAAGTTTTTGTTCTCAGGTTTCCGTGAAGATCAGAATGTGGAACTGGTATCTTTTATTTTGAGATACAAGTAGATCGCATTGGCCTCCTTGAGACCCGCTACACAGGCCAACGTTTCAGCTTGGTAGTTCGAGCTATTTTCTGTAAATTTTTGAAATCTTTGGAGACAAAACTATGAAAATTGCAATTGTTACCGATAAAATCCAAAGTGATCTAAGGCAAAACTAGAGATGCAAATTTCCTAGAGCATATATTTTTTTTAAATGAGGTTAGTTTGGGTGTCTTCAGGATCGAAGAAAGCGCATACCTATATGTAACTGCAACAACAAGTCATAAATATTAATTCTGGTGAGTCTTGGGCGCCTCATTGTTTTCCACCATGTTCTTTCAGACCTGACCTATTGTTACCTAACCTCCCTATGCTTCTGCACTCGGTTCACTTCCATAACTTGTGTTCATTAATGACGATGACTGCCATTCGGTCGTCCTCTCTGCTGGTGCAAACATCATAGTCTTTAATTTTTCAATAAGCATATTTCATTGTGTTGCCATGTCACGAGATGAAGAAGTTGAAGGAAGCTGCGCGCTGTCAAAGTCTCTCTAAATGACTGTAATATTCTCGTAAATTCTCGAAACATCTAGAGGACGATAACTATAAAGGGGTAAGCCGACTGCTGCGCAGTTCAGTGTGTCAGGGTTTTTAACAGCAGGCTAAACGCCATAGAAATCCAAATTCAAAATTGTACGGCGTGTGTTGCCAGAGTTTGTGTGACTAAGCGACGGATATCGGGCAGAGTACTTACGTGCATTGAACGGAATACTCTCGAAAGTGATCGAAACAACAGAAACAGCGTAATTAGAACGAATTAAGAAACAGTATAATAAAAAGTGTGTGAAATATTCTGGAAATATTTATTGACTGTGAATTTAATAACTGTCCTCCATTTAAGTTTGTGTCCAGTGACTTTTTGGTTTTCGAATAAAACCTTAATTAAGTTTAAGTGTTTCATTTGTTCCCCTATAGCCACGTTTCAAGACAATATATTACAAAATACAATGCATATTGTTGTAGAGTCGACGCCAAAATTCATTTCTTTAACGGGTCCGAAGGTACGACTGAAAATGTATCTTCCTTCAATATTCTTATTCAATACCCCATATCTCAGAGACATAATATGTAAGTGATCTGATAAGAGTTTGTACCCTAAAACTTTGGTAGTATTTGTAACGAAATCTACTTACAAAACACGATGATGATAATAAATTCAAACTAAAAAATACGACAACATTCTGTTACTATAAATAAAATAGTTTAAACATGCTTATCTTGCCCTGTTCGGTTTCTACACCTGCTCGCAAGTGGGGAGAGCGTAATTGCGGCTAATGCCAACACGGCGTGTACACTAAGTCGATTGGTGTTTATCGGAAGATTGATTACCCCATTCAAAGGGACAAAGAGACAATGCTCGGTGTCACCGACGCACCTACATATCAACGATCAACACCGCAATCACTACTGAAAGTCATAGATTACAATGATAATTAAAAAGAAAAACTAGTTATATTTGGGTTGAAATTTTCAAATTTTTATTTTAATTAGATTATTACATTTTTTTTTGATTGGTTAAATACGATCATCAAAACAAGTTACAGTGAATATATATACACCTTCTTTTTCTTCTTCTTTTACCCCCTGTCCTACTGGGTCGGCGTGCCTGCACCGCATAAAAGTTGCCAACTTTTCCTGTCTTGGGCTTCGCAGCAGTCCTCCCAGCTATTTCCGACAGCTCCTCCTGGGACGGCCCCTTGGTCTTCTGCCTTCTGGTCTTGCCTGGAATATCCGTTTTGGCAGTCTATTTGCCGGCATCTGCAAGATGCTTCCCAGCCACGTAACTGTGATTTCTCGGTAAACGTCAATAAGGGTTGTACTTCGAGACATTATATTATTTAAGTATTTCTGATTCAGTTCCTATTGTTAACTCCTACCTACTGTTCCTCGTAGAAATCCCATCTCGGCGGCCTGTAGCCTTGAGCGGGATCTTTCGGTCAAGATCAAGTGCTCGTGGCCGTACACTAGTTGGCTTAGAAACTGAAGCTCCGCTTTTCGAGGTACGGGATAAAATGGGGATCATACTACCTGGCTTGCGGCTCCTATCCTCTTATCCACTTCACTTTCTTGCATTCCATCAGATGTTATTACACAGAGATATTTGAAACTGTTATAAATATTGTATAATTTATGTAATTTTTTCTTTATATATTAATGTAGCTACATAGTTAGGAAACTTAAATATAAACTTGAATATAATGTAGTTAAATATAAACTTATAACTGAATTCGCGCAGAGGTATCATCGTTTATGTTTTTCACCTAATTTAATGGTCATCATGAATAATCTCTACAGCTTTAACACGAAATTCATCAATAACACAACGAATTATTAATATTTTTTAATTCTTAATGAATCATAAGATATTGATGTAACACTTTTGTATGACATCTTTTTTATTTTATTCATGTGGTAATTATTTTATCCTTTCTTTCGTGAAAACAATGACTATGTGCGCAAAGGATGAAACGCTAAGCATAATGATTTGGATATTTATTTGTTTTCTTCAGTACAATTCGTTATTCCAACGAATATCTTAATTATTTTATATAAATACCGATCTTTCTATTTAAAACCTGAAGCATAAAAACACTTTTGATATTCGTATTAAGGCATCGGAAAAATAATTTGTTGTATGCATAAGTAAAAATGATATAACATATAATAAAAATAATAATGATATAATAAAAATGATACGTAAAAATGAATAAATCTATTCACCGCGTTTTCTCAAAAACGTATTCACATTTTGTAAGATGGGGCTCTGTGATACCAAACCCTTGCTGTTTAATCTCAGGTAATAATCGCACCGTACTAAGACGCTCTTCAAGTGTAATATAGACCCTACGTCGTGATATATATGTATATCTATATGCTAATGTAATTACTTTATTATGTATGTATATTAAATGGAAACCACAGTAGACTGACTTACGTTCTTCTGTCTATCTAAAATATATTTTGTAAATGCGAACTTGGATTTACGAATGATACTGGGCTTCAAATACATATTAAACTTATTAAATTAAAATTAAAGAATTGTATATAATAATTATAATTATATAATCATTATAAATATAGCAATAGCATTAATTACAGTTTAATGGACTAAATTTTTACTTACGTTTTGTTCCCCAAGAATTATATAACATATTATTTATTTTAAATAGTCCTAATTATTGTTCATTTTCCTTTTAAATATGTTTCGATTTGGTCTTTAATATTTTTTTTGGTTTATTTTGTCATCTTATCTTATTTATCTGGTATATTGGTTAAATTATCTTTAGTTTACTATATTAATAATTTGTTAAAGGTTTCTAATTATTACTGTTTGATTGTGTACTAACCATCGTTTATATATATTGTTCATTTCTACTAGTTCACTTATATTATATTGTTCATTTTATATTGTTTTAAATTTTTACATTTTATATTGTTTATTTATCTTAAATATGTTTTATTTATATTATTACTTTTGAATTATTAACTGTAAAACGTGTTTTATGTTAGGTGTATAAAAAATAAAAATCATTTAAATTTTCTTGTACTGTAAAAGCTTGTGTGTTATGTGAAGGAGGTACAGTATTGCAGGTCTCTCCGGGTGGCAGTCGCCCTTTACGACGTGACACGGATATGACCTTTAGAGTAAAAAATCTGGAGACGTATGAGTAGGACCGATATGGGAGCTTTCGCTCATAAAACGGTCTTGGGAATGCGGTAGGTGTCCATTCACTGTACTGTAAAAGCCCACTAGGGCGTTCATTAATAAATACATAAATAAATAAAATAAAAATAAATAATTAAGATCACAGAGACAAAGCTATTTATATGAGAAACGTTTAATAGTATATAATAATATATATTAAAAATAATAATAAAAAAACGATAGCCTAGGACTTACAACCTGTACGAGCTGGCTTAAGGGGTTACATGGGTTTCACGGCTTCAAAAAATCGAATTTTTATTTTATTTTCTTATGAATTTCTACAACATCTCGAGAATATCATTCTAAATTTTCAAGTTAATATTGCTGCATTGGTCGCTGCTTGCACTTTTAATGAAGGAACATCAGCTTTATTATTATTTATACACGATATGCCCGAAATCTTGATGAAAACCGTGTAAGCCAAAAAAAAATCTTCGAGCGAGATTCGCGATGCCAGGATTCATCATAGACAGGAGCAAAAGCGTCGGTTGACAAAATTTCTCTAAAACTACTCAACCGATCTTGATGAAATTTTACACAGCTCTTCGACATACAATTCACGAGGACTTGGACGAAGGATTTTTTTTTTACAATCACAACTATTTAAAAAAAAATGTTGATCTAAATTTACCGAAATTTGCATATTTTTGTAAAAAGGTCTGCCAAAAATCCAATTTTCACTTTTTTTTCCTTTGTCCAAATTCTAGTTTACGGTCTTAACTAAAACACGTATTTTTTTTTCACTTCAGATGATCCTGTCATGAGTTCTACTGTCAACGTGGACGCACCATTTTTCCGAGAGGTCACCGGAAATGACGTCACAATGGCGGAATTTTAAATATTTTTCTTTGAAAATTTCAGAAATTCTTTATCATTGTATTGTATATCTTAAAGACAGTAAAAAGTTTGAATAAATTATTTTATTTTTAACATAATTTTTTTTTGTTGAAAATGCCTTTTTTCCCCGAGTAAACCCATGTGACCCCTTAAGTGATCACTTTACACGATGAAACGTTCACCAATTCCATCATAAGGCCATCCACACACACTATAATTTTTCTTTTCAAATTGAAACCTTCCATATATTGGAAAGGACTCGCGATTACCATATTTTTGCTCTAGTGATTTAGGTGGTAATTTTTAAATAGTCTTGTTTATGGATGAGAGTTTTCTATTTAATTATTTGATAGTTTATGGAACAATCCTGTCAATTTGGTTATAGATTTTATTATTTGATAGTTTATGGAACAAGCCTGTCAATTTGGTTTTATTATTATATCTTTTGTATTTTATTATTGTATCATTTGAAGTGTCTGGGTATTTCGATGAAATATATTGAAAAACCTGTACGTGTACAAAATAGCTAAACAACTAGGTATGTAATTAATAAACTAAAAGGAACATTGTAAGCTAGAAATATGCACGAAATAAAGACGCCCACTTTAAAACAACAAATAAATGTATTTTAAACCGAATATAAGCTGTACTTGCACATCAGTGCTGGTAAACTTTCCCCAACATGTTGTTAAAAAGGTTGCAAAATTTAATACGTTAACGTGGGCCGAAATGTTCACGTATCGAGGTAAACGTCGCAAATTCACGTCCTAAGTTCAACCCCTTACGTGATACGCCGCGTAATTATAGTCTGTCAATTCTCTGGTTTATCAGCATACGCCCTCGGGAACAATGCTTCACGGTACTTCGGCTGGGACGGCCTTGCCAGGGGAACCTAATGTGATTTCAATAGTGTAAGGCTTTGACTACGGGATACTAGGTACAAAGGTCAAACTTGTAAGTATACTGAATATAGTAATCGGTAGAAGATCTTATAAAAATAAGGCATCCAATGAATAAATTATTAAAGTTGAACATTTTGAATCATTAAAATTAAAAATAATATTTTTTCTTCATAAATAGAAATTAAAATAAATAGATAAAATGAAGTTTGTTAATATAACTACTTGAGATTGTACAATTAATTAGCCAGTTTCAAAAACTATTATTTCCTTCCTCAGAGTGATAAAAAATAATTTTATACAAAATATAAATATAAAAACAAAGTAAGATGAAAGATATCAAAAATTGACAGAAATCATTGGAAGTGTTTTAAGGATAAGGGTGGGGGATGATGAACAGAGTTGGATATTTAAAATATTTGATTTTTTCACATTCAATTATTTTAAATTATTCCGAACTCTCCAATTTAAGAGCAATATAATTTACATAAGTAAATCTAATTTTTCATTACATGTTTGATCGTTTTCCATTAAATGATTCCAAATTCTAAAGAACCATGAATATATCAATATTTTAAATGCTAATTGACTCCGATATTAATATTCTTACTTATTTCTCCAATATAAAAAGCAGCAGCTATAGTTTTATAACTAAATTTGTGAATAAAAGAATTGTTTAATATATTTTTTGAATATATAAGAAGATATGTTATGTTTAAGCTGAATATATTAGGTCCTTACATATGAAATTGGCGTTTAGTATGGGAGGAACATAAAGCCGATTTTTTTTTATTATAATATATTTATTTAATCAAAGTACGTACCATTGCTCTCTATGCACTTTTGCCATCTCATAGGTAGTTCATCGATCCCTTTACTAAAAAAACCATTCGGACGGGAATCAATAAAATCTTTGAAGGCGGTTTGGACTGCCCCATCGGAGTTGAATTTTTTCCTTTTCAAGAAGTTATCCAAATTTCGAAAAAAATGGTAATCTGTTGGGGCAAGGTCCGGAGAGTACGGTGGATTTCTTAGACATTCCAATTGAAGCTCCTCTAATTTGGTAGCCGTCTGTTGTGCAGTGTGTGGTCTAACGTTATCAGAAGCAGCAGTGGCCTAGAGCGATTAACCAGCCTCGGTTGTTTAGCAGCTAGCTTTTCCATAATGGTTTGCAGTTGCTGACAATAGACATCTGCCGAAATCGTCTGGCCAGATTTAAGAAAGCTGTAGTGAACGACACCAGCACTAGTCCACCAAACGCTCACAAGTAACTTTTTTGGAGTCCATTTTCGCTTGGGGCATGGTTTGGCTGGTTCGGCAGGGTTCAGCCATTGCGATGAGCGCTTCCGATTATCGTACAGGATCCACTTTTCATCACAGGCAATGATTCGATTTAAAATCCCTTCATTATTGTGCCGGTTGAGTAATGCAACGCAGCAGTCAACGCGCGTTGTTGATTTGCTTCACTCAATTCGTGAGGTACCCACCTTTCAAGCTTTTTCACCTTACCAATTTGCTTCAAGTGGATTAAAACAGTTTTATCACTAACACCGCAGCCTGCAGCTAACTCGGATGTGGTTTGCGAGGGATCCGCTTCCACAATAGCCTTCAATTCTTCATTATCAACTTTGGTCTCCGGCCGTCCACGGGGCTTGTTCTGCAGGTCGAAATTTCCAGAACGAAAACGTTGGAACCAAAAACGCACTGTGTTTTCTTTTACGGCACCGTCGCCATACACATCATTAATCCTTCGAGCCGTTTCTGCAGCACTGGTGCCATGGTGAACTCGTACTCGTAAA
>JADDOH010001500.1:0-106426 GCA_016648135.1 Agrypnia vestita
TTTTTATTAGAAATTACTGTACTTCGTTTAGAGCTATTCTTATCTAAAAATTTGTATGGTAAGCTAAAGTTGTATGAAAGTGGATGTTCAATAGAAAATGACCCATTTGACAGGTATGTATTGAGTAGAGTCTTTTTCTGTGCATGAAACCATTTTAATAATTGAAAAGAAAGGGAATTTTGTAGGATAGGTAGTTATATCAATTGGATGATTGATAAATGAATTTTTTAAGCAGTTTTTGTTTATTTCTGAATAATATTACTCATCCAAAATATATAAGACCCAATAGCTGGGAGTCAATAACCAATAACGCTATTGCTGCACTAAAATTCAATTTATTTCTTATATATTCATATATCTTTCTAAGAAAAGTGGTTGTACGATATTTTGATCATAAATCTGTCCACGATTTTGATATTTAAATGCATTGTTGTGATATCAAAATTCAAGTCAAAATTGAAAACTAATTTTTTGATCTACAAAGTGTGACTCCATTTTCTATTTCAGTCTGTAAGCAAGCTGGATATTTGTAGGGAAAGGATATTTGTACACCTTGCAAAAATTCATGTTCTTAACTCCTCAATCTGTGAGTGTGGACAAGAGGAGGAGGATTTGAACCACTTGTTTTTCAATTGCATTTTAAATGTCGGTACTCAGTCCCTACTCCAGGATCTTGCAGATCTTAATGTCCCTTCAAATCTTTCTCGAGCAGAAAAACTGACGATAAATAGTTTTGCAATAAAAATTTCATACCAGTTCATTTCTATAATTTTTAAAAAGGTTATCAATATTCCAAAGACAGGCTCGACATGGCTCATTTTTGGCAAACATTCACAAAAGTTTATTATAGGCGTGTAGTTGAAATCTGGATTTCAGTCAAAACTTCACTAAAATTTATCAACTCATCACAAAACTGTGATTGACAAATTTTTGTTTGCTTTCAGGAACGCGAGGAAAAGCAGAAAGCACTGTTATTAGAGCAACAGCAGCGCGATGCATTGGAAGATGATGAAGCTTCCTCGTCACCTCCTACTTCTGATTCAGCCAATCATTTTCTCCGCGGCATCGAGAGCGTGGTCAAGAATCAACAGCAACAGAAGGAGGCGGCTACTAGTATCGGGTCTCTGGGCTCTTCCAGCCAGCCTAACTTGCTAGATGAAAATAAAACAGAGTTATTGGGGAAACTACTTGCCGGGCTTCTCTTCGAAGATAGACTGGCCGCCTTCCTCAACGTTAGGAAAGGAAAGGTACCCTGGAATACTATTATACTATGATAATTTACAATCTTTATGTTTTTCGCGAGTTTGAGGAAAATTTTACTATTAAAATTATCTTGTGCGTATTTTTTTTCATTAATAAAAAAACTTGCAGCTATTCAAACTTTTTATAACTAGCATAGGTTTTAAACATTTCTATTGAACAAAACTGCAGTCTTATTCTAGGCATTACTTTAGCGGGGCGGTACACGTCACACCCTTAGTCTTACACTATGACATGTCAAAAAATGAACTACACAAAATTCGTAATGACTAGGCAGTTGTCAAATGTTCAAGAAGACATTAATATATCTATAAAACCGGTGGCCGACAGCTACACAGTTAGTTTGTTTTGACATTCCTATCGGCGCAATATCACCGTGGACCGAAGGCCGGGGAGGCCAATCGTGAGATAATCAGAGCCCAGACATTAAGCAAAATAATTGAGCGGAGTATCTAACTGGCGTTGTAAATAAATGCGACTTCCATGTGCGAGAATAAATGTATTACCCAGCAGTTCTGTTAAAGTGATTACAATAAATAAAGTGTTGTGAGTGATAAATTGCGAAATAGTGTGAATTCAAGAATAGTGTATTAATTTAATTTGTATTAAGTGACTTCGTCAATTTAAAATAATTAATCACTAATTAATAAATCGCTTATTAATTTCCAGCATACAGCCACAATATGTTTCTCTCTCAGCGGTTAACCTATATTATATTTTTCCTATTGTGCACCATAATTAGTTTTTATTATGTAGTATTTTATAAAGTAAAGTTTGAGAAAGAAATTGTATTTTCAATAGTTTTTTGAGGTATCAAACTCTAAAATAACTCATCATATACATTATGCTTCGTTATTATATCTATATAATCTTATAATTAGATTCAATTTCTGGAAAAGAGAACATTGAAAATAAACAAAACATTATTTTTTCAAACATTTTTTTCAAAAAAAGAGAAATCCATGGATTTCTCTTCGAGTGGGATTAATTGACAGCTTTAAAATTAATTTTGGGTGTGACTGGTGATCAAATATTTTTGCGTCATAGACTTTTCTTTTGTTGCTAATACATTTTGTTACAGGGTTGTGGCTTTGGGAGGCAAATTAAACACTAAAAACTATTTAGACTTATTTATTACAGAAAGTCACTGGATATGAATTTAATTAGAACACTGTTCTTAAATTGTCACTAATTGTTTCTAGAATCTTGGCTGCACTTTTTATCTAAATCCGCAATTATCGCTCCTGAATAACTTGTCTCTTGTATACTGATGCATGTTAGCTAATCGTTCAGGTTTGTACTGGAAAACTTCTCGCTCGTCACTAGGTACTTTCTTGATTTACTATCGTTGGATCACACACTTGCTAGCAAAACATGCCGCGAAATTTCTAATTTACTTTTAAAAAGTGTAGAGTGCTGTAAAATCCTTGATTATGTGAAATTCTTTCTGCTTCTACCATCCAATGACAATATATAAATATGTTGCAACTAAATATTTATTATAATCTTGACTATCAGCTAAAAATAGCATTGTTTCAAAATATCACAATAATGAAAAGTCAAGATTGTATTTTCTGTCCTACTTTTTTGTCTGTTTTGATTTATGATATTTTTTAGTCATTTGTTAACTTGTCGAGGGCCTAAAAAATTCCAAAGCAACATATAGGCAAGGGCCGGAAATTTTCTGAATTTTTTGTGATTTTTCTTTTTACGAAAAAACCATGAAAACATGCGTATATTAAAAAAAACACACACTTTCATATTATTTTATCGTAAGTGTCGAAATGTAATGATTTTTTTATCATTTAAGTAAAAAAAATAATCTTTTTTTGAATTTTGATAATGTTGCCAGCGCAACATTTTCTGAAAAATAATAATAATTTTTTATTTGTTTATTAGAGACAACACTATTAATAATAATAATCTTCTTCTGTGTGGTATATTTTGTTGCACGGCACGGCACACGACGGAACATCGCACTCATAACACATAAATATGATACACTTTCACACACACACATTTCAAATAAACGCAACAAAATTGCGTGTATTTTTGTTAATAAATCACTATTAGTATTCAATTGAATCATAAACCAACAAAAACTGACAAATATCGCAAAACATATCGTATATATTTGTATATACGTGTACAAATAAATCGAAAATCGAAAAAAATAAATCGTATTTCCCGCGCACATTGCGCGTGACCTTGACGATGGAATATTTGAATTTCGATTGCACAACACGCGATCGGGGCGCCATCTATAACAATTCTATACGATTTTGACGGCAGAAAAACTTCTGTTTTGATTGTTGATTTAAAATATAATCCGTGATGTTTTTGAGTTGAAAATGGAACAACAGGTCACAACAGGATTTCTCTATTGGAAAAAATTTACGTTTTTCAAATTCGATACGCGGCCGTCGATAAATAATTTATTTTGTGCCTGTCGCATATATGCGACGCGGCCTCTGGGGACAGTCGCGCTCCGTCGCATATATGAGACGCGGCCCCAGGCTCATTAAATTAATAATGTTAAGGCGGTACATTCACTGCAAATGCATATTTCGGCGTTTTTTTACGAAAATGTGGGTTTTTATTATTCATTTATATCAGAATGTATATGATAGATTGCAATTTTTTTAGGGCGATACCTTAGATAGAACCTTTGTTCTTATATAAAAGTAATAAACTGAACATTATTTATAATAATTAAGAAAAATATAGGCATTAATCCACAGGCCGCGGCAAAAAAAACGTTTTTAATCTTCCCGGGCAAAGTGTGATTCGTTTAAAATTTGTATGTAAGCATAATATGTTTTTTCATACATTTTCATACATATAAAGTTTACTTAATTATCTAGAATCTGTACGTAGGAAATTAAGAAATACAGTGAAACTCGCTTAATAAATTCACTTTTAATAAGTTTTCCTGCTAAATAAGTTTAAATTTTGCGGTCCCGAAAAAGTCCCATACAAATCCCATATTTTTTTTAGGCTTAATACGTTTCCCGCTTATTTGCGTTTCTCGCCTAAGTAGTGAAAATATTTATAGCCGAACTCAATTTATTCATACAAATAAATCTTCATAATACGTTTTTCGGAAAACGAAATTTTCTTCAACATTCCTAAAAATGAAAAATGGGCGCAATAAAAATTAAGTGGTTTTGGCAGCGTCACAAATGTTCTAGCCGCTGGAAAAACCCTGTAGTATTTGAATAGGCTAATGAAATACTATTTAATAAATAAATTTATCCGGCGATTATTTACGATAATTTTTTATATATTTTTATATAGTCGCCTAAACGAAACTGTTTTCATTTTGGTTGTATTTCTTCGAGGAAACAATCGGAAATATTAATAACGTAATATCTTCTCTCGTTTTCTAAGGCAGGCGTCATACTAGGTGTATCTTCCGTCGATGTCTTTGACGCCGCGGAACACCGCTACTATGCGGATCATCTATCGTTCCGCCGGCGTCTGTTCGTTTCCCCGCCCGCGGAACTTACGTCAACATAAAATCGGTGAAGTCACGTCTCGTATTTTTTATTGCAACGCGCCACATTTGACAGATTATCCGCACGTGTGTTTGTTCTCGGCGCGGTCCGCCGCGGAATATGCTATGTGACTGCTAAGAGCCTGTCCAAATGACACGTTTTACGCGCGAGTGCACTCGCGCATAGACACTCGCGCGTTCTCGAGATACTGGAACTACATACATTCCGTCCAGATGCCGACGCGCGTTTGCTCACTCGCGCGTAAAACGTTTTTAGACAAGTTTTTTTTTATATATAAAACAGTTTTTAAAAATTGTGGAGTCATTGCTTTTGCCATATGCGCCAACATCTACTGAAATAAAATAATAATTTGCATATCTGGATGCAATATAAATTGAAACGCGCGAGTGGTCTCGCGCGTAAAACGCGGTATCTGGACGCAAAAATTGAAACGCGCGAATGGACTCGCGCGTAAAACGCGTCATCCAGACAGGCTCTAAGTTCGGTTGCGGATTTGACGCGACAGAAGAAACGCATAGTGTGGCGCCGGCCTTAATGAGTTAAAATTTAGACAACTTATATAAATTTCTTTAAAATTAAGGTTTGCACATAGGTAGTGACATACCTACATAAGTTATTTTATGGTTCCCTTTAGTATGGTTATTAATAAAATATTTTTTCACAGTGCTAATTTTTTTTTTTTGGCGGTTTTTATTGTTTTCTGACCCTCAGGTACTATTCACATAGGTAATATTTTACAAATGTATATATTTACCTGCTTATTTTTTTAAAATAAAATGTCCTTAAATTGTCATATTATATAAACGAAAATTCAATTAAAATACAAAATTAGAAAGTGTAAATAATATATGAAAAAAATATTGAATCACTGTTAATATGTTTTCACGCCTAATAAGTTTTTATTTGCTGGTCCCTTGAAAAACGTATTAAGAGAGTTTCACTGTATTCAATATTAAAAAAGATATCATTTTTCAAAAATACTTAAATATTTACGATTTTTGGTCATTTTCAAATGTTGTTTATTCATATAAAAAGATGATTTTAAACGATATATTGTATCTATATTCGCACTTTGAGTCTGCATTCACTATTAAAAAGCATTCACTATTAAAAACACGTTAATTAATATTTAAAAATAAAAATTCTATAGTATGAAATGTGTCGAAAAATTACGCAGTTTGCAGATCACAATCCGCGCGCCAGCCGGGAACTTTTCTTAAAAAAATCATTTTATAACGTGTTTTTATGCCAAATTTGACTTTAGTTCAAAATAATATCATATTATATATTCGAAAGCAATCTATTCATCGCAGATAATGTTTTTTTTAACTAGTTTTGTATTAAATTGCATTTCTACTCTAACCTAATATTGAACGCATGTCACTTTTGCCGACTTGCTCGCTGACTCGCTATGTTCACGTTGATGTCATTGTTATTTGAAAGTCAAGTAAGATATTAATTTACGAGATAATTTTTAAAATATAGATAAATGGTTTTTAATTCTATTTTTAATTCAATACATATTGTTTTAGTAGTTTTTTGTTTATTTTAAATAAAAATTATTTAAATTCAATTATTTTCACAGGTGTTTTGACATTTCAGTCGGAAGTCAAAATAATATCTAAATCTGCTTATTCGACAAAAGTTTTAAATTAAAAAACAGTGATATAAGAAAAATTGTTGTTTACTTTTTTTTTACAACACCTAAATTATTGGAGAAATATACATACGTTTTTTTATATTCTAGACTTAAAAAATTTAAAATTCTAATAATATTACGCGAGCATGACTTGCGTTCCCATATATTTTAAACGTCGGTACTCCATATGGTTGTCTGGTTATGGTTGTCTGGTATGGTTGTTTCCTCGCAACCTTTCTATCTCACAAGGGAACAGGTAAAAAATACGCTCTTGCAAGGTTTATCTGATATGACGTTTGTTCATGTCTCGATCTCGTATTGAAGTAGCATGATCTATCCGACACATATCGCCACTCTGACAGCTTGAAAAATGTATGTACCGCCTTAATAACCAGTTGTCACATGTCGTTCAGGAATGAATGAAAAAGCTGGAAATTAATTAGCAATTTATTAATTAACTATTCTATAAACTTAACGCAATTCTTTAGATTACATTACTTTGATATATATTACACTTATTTAACATTCACTAGAACATTCCATTCGATTCTCCCATATTAATTGCTTTGGTTTATTTCACCACTTAGGTAACTACTTCGCTCGATTATTCACTTATTTATCGCTTGGATTATCGCACGGCTGGCCACTCTGGCCTCGCGGCTCGTTGCTGATTTCGCAGGGACCTGTCAAACACGACTACAACGTCTCCCGCCCCGTGGCCGGCGCTGTGTTTATATCTGAAAATGCTGATATTGAACCTCCCAGATTTATCTAGTGTTTAGGAGAACGTTTGTAGGCGTTTTCCAAAGGTGTTAAGATCGTTTTCGATTCTTGGATAGTTTTGTGACAAATGACATAGTGCATTAATTCTTTTTAGCATCTCATTACAATATGTAATATAAAAAGTGATATAATGAAAATGAAATAATTGCCAGCTGCTGGTGACAAGGATATTAGCGCAAGCCACACCCGCGGAATGGTGGCGGGCTCCCCTTGGCCGCCTTTGGCCGCGTCTGCTGCGCTGCTTGCCGTACGCCTGCCGCAGGGACGTACACTGTCTGGGGCCAATAGTGCAGCATTTCCGCAGGTAAGTTTATGCTGCAAGTATAACTAAACGGTTGCACTCCCACGCTCAAGTACACTTGGTAATGGAGCTCTGATCATTCTTCTAGTTATCTGAATGGCACCGAGGGCTGGGCGCCCGTGTCTGACTTGTGTACGGTGCTCACTGAGGGTGCGGCGCAGCAGCCGACGCAGCGTGCCAACACTCCCGCCCTGTTACAGCAAAGGGGGCTGATGCACTTCCTGCTCTCCTCACAGGTGAGATATTCCTTATTATGTAGTGCCTTCCTCATACAGAACATATATATATGTGAGAGACGACATGTTGAATCTTGTCTTGAAGGGGTCTAATTTAGCTTCCATTTTCTTTTTTTTGTCTATCCTGGAGTAACATCATCTATTTTCTCTATGAATTAATTTGTTTTGTCACCGGCAGTTGGCGTCCTACGCAATTTTTCTTGTTCAATTATAACCTCACCATGCAATAATTTAATATATGTTCTAGATGAGGAAGGCAACATACTAAGAGTTTTAATGGTAGGTAAAACTTAGTATTATTGACCACATTTATACTATTATTGTGAGAAAATACTTTTAATTTTATTGATAGATGCATAAGGCCTCAGGTACGATACGAGCGGTAAGCGGCAGAGCGTCAGTGCGCCCGAGTAGTGAGGGACACATTGATGGCAGTGTATTGGGATTAGTTTTATCGTGGCCGGCGACCCTCACTACTCGGGCTGACTGACGCTTTGACGCTCTGCCGCTCGTATCGTACCCGAGGCCTTACAGTCATGCTAACATTATTTACCGTGTATCCTGTGAAAAAGTTATTTTGGTTTTAAATGTTTTCCTGTCTAAGGTCGGCGGCAAGCTGCGCGTATCTTCTGCTGCGTTTTTCCCGTCGCGTAAAATCGGCAAAGCAAATGGGTCGACCGATCATCTGCGTAGTGTGTTTGATAAGAGCATATTGAATGGAAAGAAATGTAACGACTGAAGAGATGCGATGGAAAATCTGCAAAGTGTGGTGACGGCCTAAAAGTAATAAATAATAATGACAAAAAGTATTTTTAATTTTGTCAACAGACTCAATTCTCAGATATGTTCTAATATTATTTGTACACATAAATAGTTAATGATTGAATTGAAATAATTAATGTTAACGGATAACTACGTGATTATCATAATAATCACAATAAATTACAAAGCATAATATCACTAGTATTTTGATTTAATTATTGTAATAACATTTATAATATTTGTAAATGTTAATATAATAACATAATTTTGTCTGAATTTTTTTTCATATTTGGAATTATGATAATGAAAATATTATAAATGTTTTGAATTATAGTGAATTTTGAAAGTAGTTTGTATTAACAAGCTTTTTTACTGTACTTACAAAAAGTATTCTCATAACCTCTGAGCAAACTACAACAATGCAGCAAGTCTATCACACTTGGCATAGTTCATCCATGTCCATTGCGAGAATGTTCAATGTTATGCAAAAAAATGATAATACTTTCGAAATCTTCACATAAATAATAAATAGTAAGTTAATATGCACAATAAACCCCTGACAATTCGAAATTCACCACACTTCGAAATTTTTAAATCCCACAAGTCCCAAAATGTTAATTTCACAGTAGATTAACTCCGATAATTTGAAAACCCTGGTAATTCGTAATTTGAAATTATTTAAGATTGCATAATTCGATTTTTTCACAAGTGAGAACAAACATGTCAATATTGGGTAATTTAGTAATAGAAATGTTGCGATCTTTGTATTAGCATAATAAATATTAGGTCCTTACATATGAAATTGGCGTTTAGTATGGGAGGAACATAAAGCAGATTTTTTTTTTATTATAATATATTTATTTAATCAAAGTATGTACATTGCTATCTATGCACTTTTGCCATCTCATAGGTAGTTCATCGATCCCTTTACTAAAAAAACCATTCGGACGGGAATCAATAAAATCTTTGAAGGCGGTTTGGACTGCCCCATCGGAGTTGAATTTTTTCCTTTGCAAGAAGTTATCCAAATTTCGAAAAAAATGGTAATCTGTTGGGGCAAGGTCCGGAGAGTACGGTGGATGTCTTAGACATTCCAATTGAAGCTCCTCTAATTTGGTAGCCGTCTGTTGTGCAGTGTGTGGTCTAGCGTTATCATGAAGCAGCAGTGGCCTAGAGCGATTAACCAGCCTCGGTTGTTTAGCAGCTAGCTTTTCCATCATGGTTTGCAGTTGCTGACAATAGACATCTGCCGTAATCATCTGGCCAGATTTAAGAAAGCAGAGTGAACGACACCAGCACTAGTCCACCAAACGCTCACAAGTAACTTTTTTGGAGTCAATTTTCGCTTGGGGCATGGTTTGGCTGGTTCGGCAGGGTTCAGCCATTGCGATGAGCACTTCCGATTATCGTACAGGATCTACTTTTCATCACAGGTAATGATTCAATTTAAAATCCCTTCATTATTGTGCCGGTTGAGTAATGCAACGCAGCAGTCAACGCGCGTTTGTTGATTTGCTTCACTCAATTCGCGAGGTACCCACCTTTCAAGCTTTTTCACCTTACCAATTTGCTTCAAGTGGATTAAAACAGTTTTATCACTAACACCGCAGCCTGCAGCGAACTCGGATGTGGTTTGCGATGGATCCGCTTCCACAATAGCCTTCAATTCTTCATTATCAACTTTGGTCTCCGGCAGTCCACGGGGCTTGTTCTGCAGGTCGAAATTTCCAGAACGAAAACGTTGGAACCAAAAACGCACTGTGTTTTCTTTTGCGGCACCGTCGCCATACACATCATTAATCCTTCGAGCCGTTTCTGCAGCACTGGTGCCACGGTGGAACTCGTACTCGTAAATAACGCGATATTTCAAGTTTTTTATTTTGTAAACTGAGTGACGCAAAGAAAAAAACAATTGAGGAAAAAACAAATGAATTATAATTTTCAAAACAAAAATACATGAGTAAATAGCTGTATAAATTTGGATTTGGAATTCCTAACCAAAGAGAAGATATTTGAGATCAAATTTGCCAGTACGGCAAAACGCCAATTTCATATGTAAGGACCTAATATTACATTTTCAAAATGATTTATTGAAATACGCAAAAATACAGAAGTTTTTCACAAAGTTAATGATTTTTTCACGAGTTTTACGATTTTTGGCGAATTTCGAAATTGCAATTTTTTTTGTACCTGAATTTCAAATTAACAGGGTTCCGCATAATTCGAAATGTTTTTTCGGGTCCCTTAAGTTTTGAATTTGAACATTAAAGATTCTACCGTATAAAATGTACTTTTATTATTTGTATGTGATTTTCACATAAAAATTTTGCTCTCAGCTGGGTCTGTCATTACTGGTGGCCTTGTCGGAGCGGGCTGCCGCTCTGCCCCGCCCGGTCCCTGCGGCGTGGACCGCGCTGATAAGGGCCGCAGCCAAGCAAGCTTTGCAGGCCCCGACCGCCACAGCAGTCTCCGTCCGCCCGGTCCAGCCGCTCAGCCGGGCCGTACTGGCCACGCATGCCATTTCGGCCGGTCTGTCTCTACCGGAGGAGGAGGCGCTCTCGGAGTTGCTATGTTGACACCGAGATGTCCGACGAATTGGGTAAAATAAAATCCAGCTCGACGATATTCACCAGTGATCCGCCGAGAGATGAAATTTGCCGGTGATTGTAATTGCTCGTTGTGTAATCTGTTTGTGAATCCATTAAAATTACACTCTCAGATGAAATTCATGTGCAGCTACAAAGTGCACAGTCGACGAAGCTTGCGACTACCACTGAATTTATTCATGACCCATTTATTCTTATAATCACCAAATTTTATTTGTTATCTTAAAATGAAATATTAAATGTTCTAGTAGGCTTTTCATGAGTCGGCGTTCTTTGTCATCATTTACTGGTTTCATTTCCATTCGCAGCAGGAACATCTGTGCTTAATGGCAATATCACGTCATCACTTCTGACATTACCCGTACTTTATATTAAAATCTACGTTTATCACTAGGTATATTAGACATATTTTAATATGTTTGGTGTTCATTTAATAGACACCTGTGAAATTGTACTAAATAACATATTAACTCGGAGGCAGGTACAAATAGACGACTGTCAACAAAATAAAGTTGGTTATAATTGATATTGCTGTGGTTTGGGATGAAATTATTTTAATTCAATTTAGTATAAGGAAGCCACTTTAATTGCATCAGAGTTTACGTACTTTCCATGCGGTTGCTAATGAACATTGATTGTACAAACAGAAAATTGAAATAGACTGCATATTTGGGTCAAAAGGATCTGAAAGGAAATTTTGTGATTCTTGATGTGGGTGGGCTCGGTTTGAAGATAAATTAATTTTCTTTAAAAAGAGTAAACAAAAAATATATGACACTTATATTTTTCTCAAATTTTTGTGTATAGTGAATTCTTAAAACTGACATTGATTTTCTTGTTTCAAGAATTATATTTAACCTTAATGAAGCTACTTATTATCTTATTTTACTTTAATTTTATGCGCTGATAATTCTTGATGAAATTTAAATTATCTATAAATTATAATATATGTGACGCTTTTGCATCTATACGCCACATATCCACGGTCTCTACGTCAACTAAGACATCTACAAAAAAGCAATTTTACAGGAGAGCTGTTTGAAGTTTGACTTTACATTCAAAATGAGCGAATTATTCCGCTTTAATGTCAATTTTTTCTCTGGGAAAAACTGGATTTATTTTTAAAATTTTATATTGCGGAGAAGAGTATTTTTTATGTATTAGTACAAATAAGTCAAAAATGCATTTTTGGTAGATATCCGAGTTCACACAGGGACCATCGATCTGATGTAGAGATTTTCTTCTCTGCTCAATCATATATATACGAAATACATTTAGTATGTGTGAAAAAAGTCTGTTACTATGTTTTATCAGATAGAAAATCATTCTGGCTACTTTGATGATAATTTTTATTAAAAAATTAAAAGTATAATAATTTATATATTATGGAGACACTGCGAAAAGGAATTGGCTTACCATACCCGGAGTACATAAGTATTACTTTACTGTTTCCAACAAAGCACTGTTGGATAAATTTTTCTTCAATTCAAGAAACACAATATAATCGTATTTTGCATTCCAGATATTTATTTAATTTTAAAATATGTTATTTCATCTCTAATAGAATTATGCATTTTCAGGAATATATTTCTTTCAACATCTGAAAATGGAAATGGAATGAGACTAGGTTTATATTGTGCTTTTCTAACTTGTGTGAAGTGACATTTGTATTTTTACAAATATGACATTTTTTTGGTATTTCAAGAAATACCCAATTTTGGATAAGTTTTTTTTTTACTATACTTGATTATTTTTATTTTAATGTACATATTTCTTTATTATTGGGTGTTAAAGAACTGACACAAATATATGACAGATTTTTATTTTAATGTATAAAAACAGAGCTATTAATTGATAAAAAAATTATTGGGATGATAATAAATAAGATGATATTGTGTCATTTTTTAAGTGCCGTTGTAAGCTTTTTAAATTAAGGTTAATATTAACTCTTTTGATGTAAATATTTTTATAATATTCTATATTTTGTAGCCACTGTAGAAAAGGTGTTAATTTATCATTGAAATATTTTTTTTACAACAAAATTATAAAATGAATGAAATTTTTTAATTTGAATAAATTTTCCCGCTATTAGCGATGATACACAAAATGAGGGGCACTCGGTAATGTCAAGCGACAGGATCACACAGCTTGATTTTAGTGTGATTTGGAAAAAGTTGTCAATTATTATTGCTGTTGCAAAACATTGTCGCATTCATTGTTAAGTTTGCGGAGTTGGGCTTGTCTGGGAATCGACCCTACCAAAGTGAAGAGATTCCTTTTCAGGGAAGAACTATCTGTCACTGGCAGAACCATTAAATGAAAAAAGAAAAGTTTATAACTGTTTCTTCTAGAAATACCTTTGTATATTATCAAAGCGTTTTCCATATATTAAAAGTAAAGATATGATTAAAAAAAGTGCAATTGTTTTACTCGAATCACTGCCCACATGCAAATAATTAGCTTGTAACATATTTCATTAATTTTATTAATGTTTCGCATATACCTGTATATCTCATTCACTCATATATCGCACTGAAATTCTCCCAGAATTAATCTGTGTTATCCTTGAATGCATAATTTGAAAATATCGGGAACCTTGAGACAATGTCCAATGAACAAATTTAGTCATGTTGAACCCGACACATTTCCCTGCATTTTTCTCATCTCCAAGTCTACAAAAATGTTTTTGGAGCTTAAATATAAAAAATATAGGTCACTATTTTTCCCAGTTTTAATAAGATATATAATTATTATTGCAGATGTAATGTTTAAATGTGTTCAATGATGTTTCATTGTATATGTTTTGAAATACTCGACTAGTTGCAGATGTGTTTATGGAATTTGTGTAGGTGACGTCAAACCGATTTGATTATAAAGACGGATGGATTATGTTCTTAAAACATCCTCTAATAAATATTTTGGAGCTTGGCCTTAAATAGCTCGCTGCTGCTGCCTCTAGTGTATGTAAAAAGTAACTCGACAAATCTAGAAGTGTAGAATTATTAATTATGGTTATTTTGTTTAAATTTAATAAATTATGGATCCGTTCCTTGATATATGTTTAAAAATGCAACGGTATCCCGGAGAATAATTCCTCAATTGATCCAAAGTATGGAATATAAATTTATAAAGTTAATAATGTAAATACATTTTTAATTGTATTCAAATTGTTTTATTTCTGACGGCCTCTTCCCATAAAAACTGTGTGTCCCATGTGTGCGGATGCTGCAAGAATGTTAGTGGAATTAGATAGGAAAAAAATATATGGAACCTGAATAACTAGCCTTTATGGTTAAATTGAAGGAGTGGTTGCCGAGTGGTCTCTTTTCCTGGGGCAACAGTTCATAAATGACTTATCAACGTCAAGCATACTTCAAATTTGTAGCTTGTGCCAGTTTTCTCTACATTCTTTTGCCAATTCTAACTTCAAATTCAGAATTTTTTCAAAGTAAAAATTTATAGAGTAGTGCACTCACTGGGAGAGACTTTTGGCCAAAAAAGAGATTAGCCCGATTAACGCAATTAGATTTCTGTCTATTTCCAAAATTCCTGAAGGGATGAAAATTTTCTAATACAACAATGTGAGATGCGTAGATTGATATCCAACAGAATGTGACACTGCTGATGATGATGAATGAGAACAGACATTTCTTGTAAACGAAATTTGGTTCAAATTTCTGCCCGGTTTTAATCATTTTATTTGACTTGTATCACGGGAAGAGAATGAATTTTTAATATTTGATGCAAGTTACTTTAGTGAAAGTGAATGAATTTTTAATATTCGATACAAGATACTTTCGTGAATGCGAATGAATTTTCAATATTCGATACAAGTTACTTTTGTGATACTCCAGCTTGTTCTACAGAAGACGGGTCAGAATATTGGAAAAAAAGCAAACTTCGATGTCACTTATCTCCTCAACTGTTGAAATTTTGTCCAAGTGTAAAGAATATTTTCTATTTAAAATTGAATAAAGAAGGCCAATGAAGTTTTTGCTACTAGGTATAAGACACTGTATATCTTAGGACAGAAGTATCTGGTGAAGTAAAGTGAAGTGATCTGGATTGAAAGAATCAGTTTTTGCCCCATCAATTGCATTAACTCCATGGAAAAACATTGACATACGTCTATACATACATACAACTAAGCAATATTGCTATTTCCTATATCTTGACAGTTATTGTATAACATTGTGATGCCATTTTTTTGACGTTTTAGTTTGATAGGAACGAAATTAATGAATTCAACCAATTAGAAAGCTCATCATTCGTAATTGTGAATAAGTCAAGGTTTGTTTACGCGTTAGAGCTTTCTGATTGATTGAATTCATTAATTTCAAACATGTCAGACCTGAAACATCGAAATTGGCAGCAATACAATATTATAATTATATGATTGGGATAAAGATCTGACATCTCAAAATTGCTATTTTCAGAATAGTACAGATAAGATGTAAAAAAAAGTGTGTATGTGTACTTATGTACATGCGTTAGAAGTCATACTTCTTTGGCGCACATAAAAAACCATGTACATACATATTATTAAAACACTATTGAAGCAAAAAGTATACAAATGTAAAAATATATATTATCATAACCATAGCAACATCCTTCAGGTTTCTAACAAGTGTATTTGGAGGCTAGATATAGTTCGAAACGGGGAGACTTGCTATGTTATATCGAGTAACCTTCATACGAAGGAAAGGTGGAACTTATAAATGCGATATTAAATGCGAGAAAAATACATTTTATATCAAACTTGCTCTTTAAATTTATTTATAAAATAAACCATATGAATAACGTTGTTTATTTTAATTGAATTCTATTTTTAACGTATCAAGCCTCCCAATACGGGGAGGCTTGATACGAATCCCCCCTTGTGACTAAGTATGTTTTATGTAATAAGTATGAACATTATTTGAATCTTTAATTAATCAATAGTAATGCAAGGTGCAAATAGTACATCAATAACACAATTAGTTTTTTTTTATAAAAATTGCTAACCAAAAACAGTATAAAACCACCCCATCCTCCCCTATAACTCCGATAAGAGTTCTTTAAAAAAAAAAGCTTCTATTACTTACTGTATCAAAAATAAAATGCTATTTCATAATTTATTATACCTTAAAGATCTAACAATTTACGAAGGTTCGAAGGTTTCCACATAATGATTACAGTGGGTACCTAATGAACAGTTTTATCATGTGCAACATAGTGAACATTTTGTTTTAAAGAAACAAGTTAAAGAAAAAAGTTTGTTAAGAACCACACAATTCACGTACTACAACCATCCTAAATCACACCCATGGTTTTAAATTTTTTCTGAATATTTTTTTACAATAATTTAAAATAATTATTGCAGAGCCGAGATGATAATTTGACGGTCATTTAAACACTCTTATATTATTTGGGGGTATGGTGTGAGAGCAAATTAAGAGAAGCTGCAAGGTTTGACGGCCCAGAGTAAGTCCTTGACGTTTTCAACCAGTCTCCAGGGTATCTTGGACAGAATCTCCTTAGCGTCCTCGCTTCCGTTGTCAGCCACCAGACTGTAAAGGTCGGGGTAGAACTGAAATGCAAACAGTGCAATGGATTAAATGACTTTCATATTACAATCATACTGTTATTTGTTGCCCATTATATTTTGTATGCAGGGTAAAATTACCAACTGATATATACCGATCTTTGCTGCCAAATCTTAGAGAAGACTGGGCAATATATAAACAGTAATTTTATATATACATACAGGGTGTACCAGAGCTAGCAGCAGAAACTTGGCAGGTAGATTCCTGACTATTTTATGAGTTTAAAATGTTCAAGCAACCATGGCTTGATATCAATAGTTATGGAGATTTGCAATATCAAAATTTGCATTTTTTTTCAATATTTCTTACTTATTTTTTGCAATAAGTTGAACTATTCGACTTATATTAAAGCGAATTGATTTTTCATAATCGACATAAATTACTGTCATGATAGTTCAACTTATTGCAAAAAATAAGTAAGAAATATTGAAAAAAATGCAAATTTTAATATTGCATATCTCCAAACTATTGATATTAAGCCATGGTTGCTTGAACAAGTTTCTGCTTCTAGCTCTGGTACACCCTGTATATATACTACAGACGTATTGTAAGTATTCACAACATATTTAGATTTTTTCCGCATATGTAATATACATGACATTATACTGCATTTGTTAAGTTAGTTAATTTTTTCTTTGCAATCAAAAACTGGTCACCTCTTTTAACCCATGTCCGGAGTCAAAGCAGTATGTGTACGGGAGCAGCTACTATTACGAGTCATGTGTCTGGCTCTAATTAATACTACTCGTCTTATGTTATTATAAATTGTACCACATACCTAGTCATTAATTTGCTTTCAAGTCTATACAGAATTTAAAAAATTATAAACTAGTATCTACATAAAAAAAGTGTTGGCCTTAAAGCCAACGTGGCTAGAGTTATTAATACAACTAGCTGCAACCCGTCAAAAATGACGGAACATTGCTTTGTGTCTTTGCTAAGCCCTAGTATATATTTATAGCATCTTCTCAAATGCTTTACGGAGAGGCGGCCGTACCAACATGCGTTGAATGGCCGGTTCGGGTTTGGTGGCTCAGGGTTCAAGCCCCATCTCCGGCTGTTTAATTTCGTTTTTCAGCTGTGAATTCGAACAAATTTACAGACATTACACGAAGTTACGGGGGCAGACAGACGCAGAGGCGGACAGACAACAAAATTATTATGTTTGATCATGTAGTTTACAACAATATATAAATAAATAATAATAAAAACATAACACTATATGATTAAAATGGACAAGGAATTAGTTTCTCTCAATAAGAATGATTGTGCCATCGCAAAATGAGCCGAAATGTCAGGTACGACAAAAACTTATTTGCAACATTAAATTAAATACACAGAACAAACAAACCAACATTAATAATTATGCAAGTAATATTGGAATTTGGAACTTGTTAAATTTGTTCCAACACTGAATTCAAGCAAATGCTATTTTCAAATCAGCACAAACAACAAGCAACAAAATGTGTTGTGAATGGGGAGGCCTTTGCAAAAATAATAATTTATAGATATGAATACCGCAAGCCCTGCTACAGATTCTGTGCTGTATTCGGCGGAGACTTCTGTGGCAACAACCAGGGATGCTTTCAGCGGAGTCACGTGGAGAATTTCAAATGTCTGGAAAAAAACAAACTGGAGAATTTCAAAATGTCTGCGAACAGTTTCAAATGTCTGGAAAAATGGATTGTGATGCTAGACTAGATATATTATATTTATCTGTCACAAAAGTTACACATAGCTTTAAATGTAGGTAATGTAAATAAACATGATTGTACTTTACAGTTCAATTTACAAACATTTGATTAATTGTAAATAAACTTGCCTCTATATCGGCTACGAGAAATTCCCTGAATTGTTGCACAATGGCTCCCCTACCAGCAGAAACATTCCATCTGAAAAGAATTTATTTTTATCATGAAAACTCGTTACTTCATTCTTCGAAATTCAAGGGACCCAAATTAAAAATTTGTGATGTGATTGCGAAATTTGCCAAAAATTTACTTAATTTTTGATAAACTTATGTACTTTGCGTTTTTCAAGAAATGTTTTGAAAAGACAATCTTTTGCGACATTTCTATTACCAAAGTACCTTTCTATTATTAAAGTAAAGCATGATAAGAAAAAAATTGTTGCTTAGAGTATCTTTGAATTTACGAAAGGCTTCTTCTATGATTACTCGATTTTAACTTTCAATTAGATTCTGCCTTTTTTCTACTCAGACCAATAGACAACACATTTATTAGAAATATAATTGTACATAAATACATGAAATATTAAGATAAGTGAGTTATAGTTATGTACTTCTAAAGAAAATTAAACATTTTAACAATACACACAAGAGTTATTGGAAAAAATAATCGAACTAAAGAGGAATTTAAAAAAGTGAAAACAATTTTAAACGCGTTGAAGAAGAGAAATTAGTGCAAACTAAAACTGTCCTTTCAAATGAACGCAGCCAATTGAAGAAATGCATAGGATTCCCTCATTTTAGGGATTGTGACATAATATGTATTGATAATGTGACTCCATAGGGTACCGCGAAATACATAAAGGATACCATACTCCACACGGGTACGCATGATCAAAAAGCTGTGGGCGTTATTAGTTTTTATAATTCGTTAAAAAAATCAAGTTATGGTGCAAAGGTCTAAAAATTATTTTGAATTACAAATTATCAAGGTTTTTGAACTATCAGGATTAATCGATGAAATTCACATTTTGGGACTTGTGTAATAATGACGAATTTCAAATTATCGAGGTTTGAATTAACAGGGTTTTACTGTAAGTACTGTGAATGGATACCCACCGCATTCCCAAGATCATTTTATGAGCAGAAGCTCCCATATCGTTCCTACTCATTCATCATCAGGTTGACATTTTTTAATCTATAAGGTCATCAAGTCTTGTCCTTTCCACGACCCGGCATGGAAAAGCCAAAAAAGTCCACTCACTGCACTTCTCTCCACACAGCGCCAGTTTATTTTAAATTTTATTTCATATGTACGAGTATATCGAGGACAGAAAGCCTAAGGCTACGTTCACATGACCGCGCGGTACCGCGCGGAACTACTCACCGCGCGGTACAAGATCTTAATAAATAGAGTTTATCGTCTACATTAACGCGCGGTACCGCGCGGCACCGCGCGGCACCGCTCCTACCCGCGCGCAAGATCTTGACCCGCGCGGTACCGCGCGGTGCCGCGGGGATCAAGATCCTACAAGCCTATATCGACCCGTTCAGTTGATCCGCGCGGTTTGAGACGGACAGACACATAGATCGAAGAAAATGAGTAGCGAAGACGTATCAATCGATTTGCTTATCGATGAAATTAAAAAAAGAGATGCGATTTGGAATCTTAGTTCGGAGGACTATTCGAATAAAATAATAAAAAGAAGATCTTGGTGATACCTTGATGCAATACCTTATAGCATGATCACTATGTTTTAAATCGTTTTCAACGCAATCATATAAAAAATCGAAAGATGTAACCGACATCCTGAATTAGTTAAAAAAATTCTCTTCGTGTAGTCTCAGGTCGGGATATAAAGTAAAAAATAGGCTTGAAGAAAGTCTTTGACTTAAAATAGGATACACCCAGTATCTTCTTTGTCTTCTTCTGCGATGTTTCAGTTTTCGGTATAAAATCCGTAAGCAAATTGCCTCCTCCACATCCATTCTCTAACAATGTTGATGCCGGACTGGCTCGCGCACAACGCTGTCATGTGAACGCTCTCTCGCTGTCATGGGACCGCGCGGTCCATGTGAACGTGGCCTTAAGGGGGTTATTGATCATTTCGAATTTTACAGAGCAAAATAAACTTCTGTCAATCAGATTTTTTCAATGTTTCTTTTATTATTAAACGACTTCTATATTTGTTTATCTAATACACATTTGGAAATTGTTTAATAATAAAAGAAATATTGACAAAAACAGATTGACAAAAAAAAACATTATTTTGCTGTCTTGTAAAATTCGGAATAATCAGTAATGTCCTTTTGGCTTTCTACCCTCGATATATAAGGTTGTATGTAGTAGCATAAAATATGGGATAAGGAAGGGAAGAGGACAGTGAGAAAAGGATACTAAAGGACACACTCCCTTATAGGGGGAAGGACAAAACCAGTGCTACAATAATAAGATCAGTTCAGCTCTGACACCTTGAGTCTGCAGTCATCCATTACTATCATCCATCATCCACGTCATCCACGGTCATCCACGGTCATCCACGATCATCCACGGAGTAGCCCTCAGCACGACAACCATTGAAAACTACGGAAAACTCACGGAAAAGTCAGAGGCTCCTTCCATCTCTGATGAGGTCATCGTTCTAAGAGGAACGGTGCCTCGCCTCTTCCAAACCCAGTCCACAATGCTCATGCTTTTCACTACCATAAAAAAGCCCATAGCTCTCTTGGAAAGCCAGTAAAAAATAAATACAGACCTCGACCACTGGAAGTTGTATGCGGTGCAGCAGTGCGCCATGCATTTGTACAAGTGCTCCTCCATGATGGGCAGCTTGGGACAACTGCCCTCCATCAGTAGAGGAGCGTCTTCTGTCGGGAAAAAGTCTACACCGCCTGTCTGCAATCTCTGAAAACCGTAATAGTCTGTTCTCTGGTCATAATAACACTTTTGTGTTATGGTGCGAGGAACTCATTTTGTTGGGACCAAAGTGCAAAGTTATAAATTTATTCTATATATATATAGCTTTGCTATATATATATAGAATAAGAAAAAGAAAAAAGAAAAAATATAGCTTTGCACCAAACTTTTCAATTGTGTATAATATACAGAGTATATCAGTCCATTAGTAGTTAACAGGCGCAGTGAAACATTCAAACATGACTGGTTCGCACAGGATCAAAAATCGACGAATAAAATATTTGCATAATGTGAAATGTATGTATGTATATGTTAAATAATATGAAAAAATAAATGTCTTGAATTGTTGATAGGGTCCAGGCCGTAAAAAAGGCAAATCACAAATAGCATAAGAATAATTGTAAATGTGTTTTTGATATGTGATAATTATGTATATAACTGTCAATGAGGGTCCCGTTAATGAGTCATCCATTAGAGCGACGACCGCGGCCGAGAGGGATTGATTAAAATATCACGATGAGTCACTCAGGCCGCGGGCGCATTTAATTAAATATTTTAATTTTCCCTTTTAACATAAAAATCGCAAGTACAAATCAGGTAGCCGTCTGGGGAGCGGTTAAATGGAGTGTATTTGCCCCTCGTCCCTGGACCAATAGAGATGAGGCAGGTAATAGCTGAGACCCTCACGGCTCGTGGGTTGAGATAGGGCGCCGTACATTTTTTCGTACGGCGCTAGACTCAGATTTATAATCGCCAGAGAGCTCGATAACTAAAGTGTGAGGTATCATTTTTATCAGAAAAGCAAGGACTACCTGATGCGATAATAATAATTCAAATATTTTGATAAATAAACAAATTTAATTTTTTCATCACATGCACGTGATTAACAAGCGCTGACATGCCTGGACAGTAGTCTGCGTATTACACCCACATGCGGGCATGTCAGACGCATATTTTGACATATGACTCATTAGCGGGAGATATGGGAGAGCGGATTTATCTTAAAAAATATCAGCGCGCCGCGAGATATGCGCCGCCGGTGCACGGTATTGCCGACGCCCAGAGGTCATTCCGCTATGCCAACCGCACAGCATCCGTGGTCCACCACGTTACGCAGATGCCTACAATTAAGATGAAGATCCCCTCTCCCACTAATCCCTTTTTGGCAGTTATTTTCCCGTTATTTTGGCTGGACCCAAATAAAAAAGCTGCGAAAACCTAGCGAAATCACAGTGCTCTCAGTGCTTAGTGCCCAGTCAGTGTTTGTTGCCGTGTCTGTGCAAATAGTACAAATAATACAAATAGTTTTTATAACGTCACTCTGCCCGTTATTTGCTAGGTTTACTCCTGAAACAAAAACTTTGCTTCTTTTATTTTTTCTTGTGTGTAAATTTTGTGAACTGAAAACCCCTAAAGAAAGACCGTCGATCGTAGCGTTGCTCTCCGGTGTTTCCAAAGTATCATCGTCATTATCAAAATTCAGAAGCGAGTTGTGACTCATCGTCAGTGACATCCCGACGCCCGGAACGCAGCAGACAGGCGAGTAATCGGTGATCCACCCTATCTAAAAATAATTGTTTGTTACGGGCGTGTCTGTCCGTAACAATGACTTTTAGATAAGTATATAAAATGGAAAAAATATATATTGACCGAATATTACGATATATGTATTAAAATCTGAATAATATTATAATTGTGATAGGAATATTACAACTTATATGTTTTATTTTGATTTTTTTTCAATATTACACATTGCATGCCTGGTAGCCATCCTCGCTGTGATTGACGGAGCAGATCAGTATTCCATTGAATTTTGATCTAACATCATGATCTTAAATGAATTACATCACGGTCTTAGAGCTGGAGCGCAAAGTTATAAAACGTTTACTCTACTATACACCGAAAAACTTGAGATAAATTTTTTAATATTTTCACATGAGCAATAACTACTGTGTTCAAAAAATATTGAACCCTTGGTCGGCAGAAACACATTTATTCATGTCAACGTATTATACATGTACAGGCAAGACACTTATAATTCTCTCTCTTAGGTAGACTTCAATTAAGTATAATTTCTGATGTAGGTATAGGTAAGTTAGACATGTGTAAAGCTATCAAAATTAAGCATTGGATACACCAATAGCCCGGTAGACATGTGTTATTCAGATCAACAAGACTCTATCTCTCTGGTGCAAGATCCCAAAAACAATCCATGAATATTTTTTTTTAAATTTACTTAATATAACACAGAATTCATTATATTTTATTTTATTATAGTCTATTAAAAACTATAATTAACTATCCGTACATAAATTTAAAATCGCGGTGAAGGTGTAAATTAATGGTTCATGTCTGTCTCAGCTAAGCCCTACTTTTAAATATGTTTTTGACAGACTACGGAGAAGCGATGGTGGCTATGTCGTTTAGTCGCCGCGCTGCCGTCCGCGCGTTTGAGGTTCGAGTGTCTCTCTAGCCATTTAACTTCATTTTTAGTAGTGAGTTCCAAGAAGTTACAGACTTATGGGACAGACAGACAACAAAATTATTGTATTTAGATACATAAGTTTTATTCGCTGTACCTCTCCAAAAAGAGATGAACTGTTGTGCTTTTAATGATAATTAATTTTTTTAGTTTATTTATTAAGGTTTTTCTCATCTGCATTCTTGTATTGTTCGATTTTGTTTTCGGCAGTGAAACTTTTAACTGAAATGTTTTAATACTTAAAACACGATAGTGTCGTAATATTACAAAAATCAATTATAATACCGAATGATACAAAAACAAATTACCCCAATCAGTTCTCTCAATGTGAATAGATTTCCAACCATATCTTGAAGCGCTGAAGTACCTCCATTCTGTATCGATTTGACTGTGATGCCGGCCTCCGACACATCTAATTCCAGCACAATGATGGCTCCCATAATAGTAACCAAAATACTGATTCTGTAACAGTATTTTTCTTACGTAAAATGTAAATATTATTGGTAATTGGTATCCTTCTACTCTCAATCGAAAGTATAGTAATGCTAACTAAGGCTACTGTAACATATTGCATTTGGCAAAAAACATTTCTTTTTCAAAAATATTTTCATTTAAAATATTAATAATCATTAATAATTTCATTTCAAAAATATAGATACCTTATTAGTGACATCTGTATTAAATTAAATTAAATGAGTTGTTGTTTATTTTGTGGAAATCCATTATTAATAATTATATGAATAAAACTAACACTTTGTTTTTTTCCACTATTTAATTTTAATAACACTACATGTTTCGAAAACCTCCATTTCCTTCTTCAGGTGAGTTGAGAATGAAGTGTGCGTGGGAGTGGATGTCCGATGTATAGGTTGTGGATTTCGTAGAAGTGGAGGGGGTGTCTATGTGGTGGGAATATTGTGAGAAGGGGTGATGATCAAATACAATAATCAAATACAATGTGCATTGAATTTGATTATTGATGATGTTATTTGTTGTGTTTAGGATTTTATGAATTTCAAGTGTTTCTTAATTATTTTGTTTGAGGCCGTATGTCCATTTAAGTAGGATGTGTATTTTTGTATTTTTATGTTGTGTGAGCAGTTATTTTCTATAATATGGTTAAAAAAGTTATGATTATCGAGGCACTTTTTATGTTCTTTAAAATCTTTTTCTATTGATCTGCCTGTCCAACCTATATATGTCACATGCTGCAGTGGGGTTTATACCTACTTTCCCATTAAAAAAAAAATATATAATTTCGTCTGTATGAGACATCTATAATATGTATATCTTGAATAACCAAGTGTGTTTAACCAGCCTTTACAATGGCAAAATATAGTACCGGCAGTAAATATTACACATCAAGCTTTAGTCAGCGATGTGTAATATTTATTGCCGAAGTCAGCGACTAAACGTCACCTAGGTATGAGCGACAGAGACAACGCTCTACGAAGCCGAAACTAGCCGACCATCTCTTTCTAAAGTTCGATGTGTAATATTTACTGCCACGTACTGTAATTTTGTTCACTTTAGTTTACCGTACAGCCCAGTGAAAACATTCTCCAACAGAACATAAATGTCTGTAAGATGTAATTTACCGATCAGGGTTCGGCTTCAATTCCCAGCCTTGGAAAGGAAGGTTGCTGTATTTGAGTGTTGCAAATCCGATGGGTTCTGGAAATATGAAATCAATAAGAAACATTAATTAAAATTTTGACTATGCATGTAATGAATTCAAGAATGTACGTCAAAGGCAAGTAATTTGAGAATAACAATTAGTAAATGTCTCTCTTAGTACTCCTAAATGAACCATTTTCAAGTGGAAAATATTTATGTTTCTCCCTGTTGAAAGATCATTATTTTGTATCCAAATATCATCTGATATTATGACTGCATTTGCAGATGAAATTAACTTCTCTTTAATTTATTGGTGTGATAAGACTAGATCAAATCAAAAATCTTCCGGTTATAATTTTCCGGGCTAATCTGCTGCTAATCTCTCTGGCTGACACTTTGAATCTCATTGCAGGGTCCATCATCAGGTCAGATGTCGTTCATGCCCTGGTGTCTATGGCTAATCAGAAAATTATGAACAACTGAAAATCTGAGAACAAATATAATAATATTTGATACACAATAATACTGAGCAGTGTACTGCAGATCTTTGTAAGTTAAGTTTTTGCTCACTTAGAATACCGGTCCGGAAATTGACAGTGAATTTGTCCTCATTGTACTTGAGATCATGGATGTCAGAAGTGGTCCAAGTGGCTCGATCCTCCTGCCAACAGCAGACCAAGGGAGGCTCCAACCAAAGGACGGTTTCTGGAAGCCTGGAGTGTAGGTTAATTATATTTGTGGTGTAATGGACATAAACTTTTTTTATAGAGTTACAGTAGCAACATACTCTGTTAGTGTACATAAACAAGGTATCGGCCATGGTAATGGACTCAGCAATGGAATCATTGACCACAGAGGTCAGAGACACATGGCAGAATAAAAAAACCAACACAAACACAAGAAGAAAATATGAAATAAAATTACCTTTCAGAAAGAAAACAATATTACAAAATTCAATCATGGACAGCGACCGGGAGACATTAGGGATGAAGAAAATATAACTTTTAAGAGGAAGCTAAAAAAAGATGTGATGTTTACATTAGAATGAAATTTATAGTAATGAGGTTTATGTAATTCTGTTTATGTTAGGAAATATAAATTCTTGTATGTATTATTCACTTAAAGAAAAATTAAAAAAAAAAGAATAGATGGTATAATTCTCCAAACAGGATTCTAGACAGTCTAACAATCTGAGAATATTTTTAATATATATATATATAATAATTGTCTCTTATAGGAGTTAAATTTTTTAATTTTCCTGTGATTTTGAACTTACGTCAACCTTCCAGGATAAGTTATTCAAACTTTGTGAACTCTGAAAAACTCACTGAATGTTCACAAGCAGCAACTTTTCTAGCGCCGCCTCTTGCCTCCGGATGTCCGCTTCTATCTCCTCTGGCGCACGTACAGCCCCCGCCGTGGGCGGTGGCGGAGGGTTGTATTCCTCTCTGAACTCCACAGCGGACAGTTTCTCTTCTGCTTCCACTGAAATAATAATAAATAACACTGAAATAAAATAATTAATAATTTTTTTGTTTTAAAAAAGAATTTATTTACTAAACTTTCTGTTATCGAGGATGAGAAAAGCATTTGAATATTGGGATCTCTATTGGGGGAACAAGCTTCCTAATCTAAGGTATGCTGATGATACAACACTCATTGTCAGATAAGAAGAAGAAATGTTAGAACTTCTTCATAGAATTAAAGAAGAGAGTGGCATATGGGAGATAATTAGAACTAAAATCTTAGTCATGATTGTCGATCAAGCTGGAGCACTACCACATAATTGTGAATTACTTATTACTGTATACCTGGTAGCGGTGATGTTGAAATTACAAGAATAACTGGTATGGTAAAGGGTGTAGGCAAAGAAAAATGCATGCAGTCAAGTTCTTGTTTTTCCATGTGCCTCCATGGAGTGAAAATACCAACAGGAAATTCAATTCAAATTGCAATTCCTTTGAAATATAATGCTAGTGACGCATGCTTAGATACCCTTGTACAGCAAATCAGACTAACACTTCAATTTATTGCAACTAAAGATACGCGACAGATAATAACTTGAAGAAGCTGGTAGTGACTGAAAAGGGAAAACGCTAGAAAGGAAGAGGCCGATCTCCAACTCAATAGACTGATCAGATAAAGGACGCTAATGGTTATCTATCCTGGTTGCAAGGCTATCTGCAAAGATATCTTACGAGCTGCAAAGAAAATTGTTAAGGAAATCAACATTCACAATCCTCCGTAATAAAGCAAGTTGAGTTAATAGGGGAAAAAAGGAACATAGATAAAAAACAGATAATCTCAAAAAAAATTAGAAAACATTACATATTTAAACTATTACTTAGAATAGATAAAATAAGTTTATTTTTGTGATGTGCCCGCCGCTTGCTCACATCAAAAATAAACACTAATCTAAGCGTGGCAAAATAATAAATTACGAATAAGTCACCAACTGGGATTTCTAGTCGATAATTTGTTCACAATTTTGCCTGTTTTACTTTGTTTTATATGTATGTAGTCAAATAAAATATACTTTTTTTATTTTTAATAAATATTTTTCTGAATTTTTGTAATTTTTTATTAATAACTTTTTAAAAACATATTTTTTTACTAGTATTGTTAGACTTTTTAAAAACATATCATTTGATTAATCAAATATGAAATCACATCTTGAATGTGTGGACTAAAAGTTTATGATTGAATTTTATTAACTTTGAAATGAATAATGCGGTACCCTTTTTATTACGGTTGTATCTTGTTTTTCTGAAAGTACTATATATTTGTCATGGTTATTTCCACATATATTGATAAGGCAATATGTACCTATTAGTCAATCATTCCCCAATAAAAATATTATTATACCTGCAGGCCTTATGAATAAATAAATTTTGAAAAATAAAATAATATTTGAATAAATATAAACACAGATATTGATAAGGCAATATTAATTAATACCCAATAATAATAATAATAACAACATATTATTATCGCAACAGGTTTCACTTTCAATATTTATAGTATACCTATATCAATATATATATTTTTTAATTATTAATTTTACTGCAATATTCAAATTGCATAAACTAGCTAATAATTAATTGTATTATGAATATATATATCAGCATCATCTTAATCCCCTTGTCCTAGTAGGGTTGACTCGACAAAGACTCGACAATGTGTATAATATATTACAAAATAATTTATAATCAATGTCCTCCGTATAATTATTATACCATAGTATGCAGGAAGCATACATAAAATAGAAATTAGATAAGACAAAAATTATATTTTTATTAAACATAACAGAAACACAGAATATAATAAGGCATTATTTGTTCCCAGTACTCATAAATAATCATAATAAGTTAATTGTGTGTGATAAGATAAATAGTGAGGTGTTGAGACAAAACATCAAATTGCTCGCGTAGATAAGAATATTATCTGATATTGGCGAGATAAACAAGAACAATTTGTCAGTTACTTTTTTGAAGTGGCGGCTGTTAGTGTGGTTTTTGGCACTTTTGGAGTGGTCATACTGAAAGCGCACCACACCATCTTGGAAAATTTTGCACAAACTGCGATACTGCGTGTGTTTTAAAAAGTCACTAACAACAAATCATCGAAAAATGACAGTACATACTTTGGTGCAATTCGTTAATGCAATCTAAAAATTTGATTGATTTCTATATTAAAATGAAAATTATTTAACAGGTATCAATATATATCACTCTTAATTTGTTCATTCTTCACTTCACAATCGTACAAAGAATTTCCTAAGCAGTGATGCTGGCTCTAGCGTTGAAGATAGAATAAAGAAAGGATCGCTAAGATAGTTTGGTCATGTGAGCGAAGAGAGGATGATAAAGAAAATATATGAGGCGAGTACTGAAGCGGAACAGAAAGAGTCCGGCATGATCAGACAAATCAAATATTGACTTGGCATAATCAGACAAACCAAATGTTCGAGGAGAGCCCTATCAAAAGCTTCAATATCTAAGAGTGTGCATGAGAAGATATGTGAAAGTGCAAGTGAAAGGCAAAAGCAGAGTGCCAGTACTATAAAGTGTGGCATTCTATCCTCTCAGTCTACCTCTATGGGGAAACAGCATGATGGTTAGTTGTGGCTTCTAAAATCATGGAGTGTATATTCAGTTTAATGAGTAGCTTTTTGGAGTGGTGGTTATAACTCCCGTTTATTGATCCGGTGGTCGATGGTTCGAGCCCCATTCCGGGACACCAGCAAGATAGTCCTATTTTCATAGAACAAGCGTTTAGCTTACTTTGGAAATAGTAAGTGAATTGATGTGATGCGCATTCTGTGTTTGCATCTCTATTTAAATATTTTTAAATATATTCCTTTATACCTACTAACAATTTATTTTCTTATATGAATAAATTTTAGATTAGTAAAAAGGAATTTGGTTTGGTGGGCACATAACCTTTAGTGAAATGATGAGCACGCACGCATGAACTATCTTTTTCATTGCCTGTATTTGATTGTAAAAAATAATTCAATGGCCGGTTGTTTGATTGATGAGAAATGCAAAAAAAGTTTGCTTTTTTCTTAACTCTTACTCTTACTCCTGAGATTTTTATTGTGTTAAGATAAACAAAACTCTGGGTCGGGCGACAGGTACATGGCACAGGGCTGAACAGGTACCGCTACAGCGCTATAATTAATAATATAAATTTGTCTTTAATAATAACCCTTTAGGTTCCTGGCAGGTTTTTTTAAAGCAGATGCTGTAATGTAATTCCATAAAATAGATTCAATCAATTCATTTCATCATTATTAAAAATATCACATATTTTTGCATATCTCTATTCACCAAGGTTGAACTTTTGATAACCAAATATCTAAAGTTTCATCTGCTCGAATTTTATTGAGAAGCTTACGACATGTAAATAATATTTCTAAAAGAGGCCGTTTTATGTAATACATTTAATTTGTGTGCATGTATTTTAAAAATCAGATAATGTCTAGACACGATTTTATCTCAAAAGTATAAAAGTCGGTAAATCTGATTAACGCTTAATTAATTAACAAATCACTAAAATAATTGATTATAAATCTAAATAAATACTGCTCTATTTTTATCAGGAAAGATAAATGTTTAATACAATAGTACAAATTAAAAATATATATATGCTTACACATTAAATCAATTTATTTTTACTTCTTCATTGTATATTTTTTTGTACATTTGAATCATATGAAAATATATACTAGATACAAGACAAAACTTTGGCATGGTACAATTAAGTCATAATAATAATTTTGAAGAGAAGCAAATGAAAAAAAATGGAGTGAATTTAGAATTGAAATACAATACAATAAATTTAAATACATTCAATAATATATTATGCAAAATTAATGGTACGTGATTTGAAAATATGAGGAGAGAATGAATGGTAAAAAGAATTGCAGAATGCATGAAAGAGCAGTTGTTATATTTATAAATAAAGTCGTTAATTTGGAAAGATATAAATTTACCAATATGTATATCAATTTTTCTCTTCAGATTTCCAAAAGTACTCATGTTTCCATGTTAATTGTATATTTTGATACATAGTGTGTTATATTTATCATTACCATTATTATTTTTATCATTACAGATTTTCTTCTCATAATTAAATTAATTTATAATCAGGCAACAATCTTTAAGACACAAATTAAAATATAATACATTTTTATGAGAAGTTTGTTGATAAGATAATAATACATATCACACTGTGAAATAAATACAAGTAACAATTAAAAATATCACAAAGATATTTGGAATGTAAAAAATAATGTCATTACATAATATGTACTTGATAATCTCTGTTTCAGAAAAATACAGAAAAGGAACACATTTAAAATGAAAAGTTACAACTGCAACTCAGAAAAAAATAATATTTTATTAAAAAATGTCCAAACAGGCATGGAACAAAATACTCTCACTGAAAAATTGTGTTTCAAGATAAATAGTGATTTTTATGATGATACAGGTAATGAAATGAAATTAAAATATTCATTATACAAAAGTGGTTTCACACATTGCAATGCAGAAACGTTACCAAAAGACCCAGTGAAAAAAACAGTGAAAAATAGTGTATTGTTAAATATAAAAAAAATGAGGGAAAATATATTTTTAAATTGTTGTGAAGTTGATAAAACTTTAATATATATTAAGACCAAAGGAATTTTTAAATGTGCAACATTATTGAAAATTATTTGGTTTATAAGTGTGATCATTAAAGTAAATGCTGGCACGGACCCTGAGGTACCTCTAGAGCCGTGTCTCACAGGAAGTTTCGTAAATGTACAAAGTTGGGCTATGGAAAACGGGACATTGAATCCAAAGTTGAGTAAGTAATATAAATGTTTTTATAGGTATATGAAACAATACTTTATTTTTTTTAGATTCTGTACCGTCTCTGTGTAGTTTTACATCTCACCTAGCAGGAGAGTAAATATGATACATATAAACAATAGAAGCTTGATTATCCAAATTTCTATATTCTATGAATCTATTTGTAGAATTGCTTAATGGGAGGCAATGAACAACTATAAATTAAATAAAAAAGTAAAGGACTTTTTATGTCATACAATATAATTGAAGAAATAAAATATTATTGTTTTTTTCATAGTGTATACGTATATTGAAATTAGAATTATATATAATAATTTTTAATTGTTTAGAAAATACTCAGTGTTAAATATATAAATGTTATTATCGAGATTTTTGATAATATTAGGTCCTTACTTATGAAAGTACCGTTTTCTAATACTGGCTAGTTTGAAGTTCGATATCTTGCATTCGACTTAAAATTCCAAATTAAAAGCAATTACTACTGTTTTTTCAAAATTAGTTATACATTTGTTTCCCCTCTGTTTGTTTTTCTTTGGTATCGCTGCGTCTGCGACCATGGAAAAAATAAAAATTCGCTTTGTTTTCAAATGTGAGTTCTGTCCTGGTACTAACGCTGCACATATGACACACAATATCAACAAAGGACCGTATGGACCATGTACTAAAAATGGACGCAAACAAAATTTTTGCTTCCGTTTTGAATATTTCAACCTCAACAACCCATGGGAGACCAGAGACTACAGTTGATAATGTCGAATTGAAAGCTATAGTAGAAGCAGATTCTTCCCAAACCACGTTAGAATTAGCAACAGCCTTTAACGTAGATGACAAAACGATATTGATTAATTTACTTCAAATTGGGAAAATAATGAAGCTTGCACATTGGGTACCGTATGAACTTACTGAAGGACAACAGCAAATTCACGTCGAAGCTTGCCCTAATTTGTTAAGTCAGCACATTAATTAGCGAATTTTTAATTGTGACAAAAATGACTTGTGATGAAAAATTTTACTTTTTATTTTTTAAAAAAAAAATAGAGATGCGAACACGGAATTCGTGTCACATCAACATTCTTACTATTTTCAAATAAAGCTAAACGCTTGTGCTATGAAAATAGGACTAACTTGCTTGTCTGGAGTGAGATTCGAACCTGCGACCTTTGGATCACGAGGCGAGAGTCCTAACCACAAGACCAACAAGCTACTCAAATGGATACTGTATGATAATAGGAAACATTAATTGCAATGGTTGGACCCAGGAGAGGCAACCAAACAAAGTCCCAAATGCAAATTGAGCCAAAAGAAATTGTTGACTCTGTTGTGGATCTGTGCCGGCATTATTCATAACAGATTTTTAAGATCTGGCACAACGCAATTACTGCAGAGGTATGTTCTCAGGTTTTCACGGCCGTTTAGAATCTTCTGTGTATAGTTTTCTGAGCTATTCTACTTTGTATATGTGACCTCTCTGGCCGACGTTTCGATCCAACATGACACATCAGCCATGATGATGGACCCTGCAATGAGATCCGAAATGTTGGCCAGAGAGGTCACATATACACGCGCAGAATAGCCCAGAAAACTATATACAGAAGATTATGGACAAGCTCGCTAACAAACAACCGAGACTTGCCAATTGCTCTAGTCCATTACTTCTCCACGACAACGCTCGTCCACACATTGCACAATGGACCGTCTTAAAATTACAGGAGCTTCAATTGGAAACGCTCCGTCACCCACCTTATTAGCCAGCCTTACTGATTTTCTTTTTTTTCAGAATTTGGATAACTTTTTACAAGAGAAAATTTTCAACTCCGATGAGGTGGTGAAAAACGCTTTTAAAAAATTCATTGATTTCCGTCCCCAGGATTTCCACAGCAAAGTCATCAATGAAATTCCATTAAAATGGAAAAATTCCATCAATAACAATAGCCAATACTTAGATTAATTAAATATTAGGTCCTTGCATATGAAATTGGCGTTTAGTATGGGAGGAACATAAAGCCGATTTTTTTTTTATTATAATATATTTATTTAATCAAAGTATGTACCATTGCTATCTATGCACTTTTGCCATCTCATAGGTAGTTCATCGATTCCTTTACTAAAAAAACCATTCGGACGGGAATCAATAAAATCTTTGAAGGCGGTTTGGACTGCCCCATCGGAGTTGAATTTTTTCCTTTGCAAGAAGTTATCCAAATTTCGAAAAAAATGGTAATCTGTTGGGGCAAGGTCCGGAGAGTACGGTGGATGTCTTAGACATTCCAATTGAAGCTCCTCTAATTTGGTAGCCGTCTGTTGTGCAGTGTGTGGTCTAGCGTTATCATGAAGCAGCAGTGGCCTAGAGCGATTAACCAGCCTCGGTTGTTTAGCAGCTAGCTTTTCCATCATGGTTTGCAGTTGCTGACAATAGACATCTGCCGTAATCGTCTGGCCAGATTTAAGAAAGCTGTAGTGAACGACACCAGCACTAGTCCACCAAACGCTCACAAGTAACTTTTTTGGAGTCAATTTTCGCTTGGGGCATGGTTTGGCTGGTTCGGCAGGGTTCAGCCATTGCGATGAGCGCTTCCGATTATCGTACAGGATCCACTTTTCATCACAGGTAATGATTCGATTTAAAATCCCTTCATTATTGTGCCGGTTGAGTAATGCAACGCAGCAGTCAACGCGCGTTTGTTGATTTGCTTCACTCAATTCGTGAGGTACCCACCTTTCAAGCTTTTTCACCTTACCAATTTGCTTCAAGTGGATTAAAACAGTTTTATCACTAACACCGCAGCCTGCAGCTAACTCGGATGTGGTTTGCGATGGATCCGCTTCCACAATAGCCTTCAATTCTTCGTTATCAACTTTGGTCTCCGGCCGTCCACGGGGCTTGTTCTGCAGGTCGAAATTTCCAGAACGAAAACGTTGGAACCAAAAACGCACTGTGTTTTCTTTTGCGGCACCGTCGCCATACACATCATTAATCCTTCGAACCGTTTCTGCAGCACTGGTGCCACGGTGGAACTCGTACTCGTAAATAACGCGATATTTCAAGTTTTTCATTTTGTAAACTAAGTGACGCAAAGAAAAAAACAATTGAGGAAAAAACAAATGAATTATAATTTTCAAAACACAAATACATGAGTAAATAGCTGTATAAATTTGGATTTGGAATTCCTAACCAAAGAGAAGATATTTGAGATCAAATTTGCCAGTACGGCAAAACGCCAATTTCATATTAAGGACCTAATATATACTTTTCATAAAAGAAAATTCTAAATAATAAGAGATAATATCCAAAATTTATTTTTAATACTAAACGTGCCATATTGACAGTCTCTACATAAACTGTCGATTCTGCAAAAATTTTAAAACCAAATTTTATTAATTTCCTGTTGGTTATTTTTAATACTAAATGTACCATATTGACAGTCCTTACACAAACTGTCGAATCTGCAAAAATTTTATTTTCATTTTACTATCTTAAACTGTCGAACAATGTTAAAAAAACTAATTTTCATTTTGAAAAAAGCAAATGTAAAGGAAAATCAAACTTTTTCAAAGATTATCTGATTATATATAGTAAATTAGATGGGCTGTAAAACAAATATCGAAATTTGCAGATTCGACAGTAAACATAGGGACCGTTGATGTTTGATTAAAAATTTAAGACTAATTTTTTCAACATTTAAGTTCCCATTATTGATACATGAGAAACAAAATTTTCTTTATGATGTTTATAGTGTTAACTTTGTGATTGGACATAATTATAAATTTTAAGTAAATAGCTCCCTGCTTTTGGTTAAATATTTAAATGCCACGAGCGGAAACTAATTTCCTATAAACAATAATTCACTAATCACTCGTAATGAAACTTATTTACAAATAAACACAATAATTTCTTTTAGTCCCTGGAGATAATCTTACTAATTTATTGTATAATTTGTTTATTTAAGACGCATCAGTCAGCATGGACTTGTCGGCAAACCCCACGAGAGTGCAAGACCTGAGAATAATGTTGAAGCTCAGCCATGAGAAGATGAGTAAAGATTCTGCGATTTATGTGACGAAAGTCAACTATGACAGAGACAATTATGATATTGACGACTCGTATTTTGAAATGTTGGATCCCGATTGGGTGAGTCCATTCACCTTTGAGGAGCTGGCCAATATTGTGTTCTTGAGCCTGGCCAATAATGGATTGGACAGGTGAGCTTACGATTTTTGTAGCTTGTCATAAAATCATGCATTTTAATCACAGGAGTAACTAAATGAATTTTCGTGATTGAAAATATGTAACTAGACTTTCTGGAAAGTTAACCTAACCTAACTTTCATTTGTGTACCGAACAATACATTTAAATATTGTAAAACATATTAAATGAATCAATTGTAGAAATCTCTTATGAAAATGTACGATTACTACCAAAATACAAACATTTACACAAGATTACTTACATAAGCCTCAAATTTTTCGTAATTCTAGTTGGTTACTTTGATGAAATTGTTATCGCTGCTTTGAAATGTTCTGGGTTCGTATCCCAGTGGTAACCAAATATTTTTTCGATAGATGGATTTTTCTGTATCTTTCTAATTGATTTGCTTAATTTCTTTTAAATATCATAGAACTATGTTCTAAATACACAATAAGGAGCATTTTCATTAAAAAATAAATATCGTACGTTAATAAAAATTCAATTTGAAGCATGCAGATCAAAACTTATAGTGATTTTTTGTAAAATATTGAAAACTGGTAGGTAAGTCTATTTTTGATTGGCACCTTCTAAATTTATGTAAGGATTTCAAAAATCTTTGGGTGTTTAACATAGGATGAAAAATAAACACTTGAACATACCTAATTAACTGGTGTTTTTTGGATAAGAACTTTATCATTAATTGATTTCCTTTATTGAGACCTAAAAAATTAATAAAAAAAATAAAATACTTTTTATTAAATTTTTTTAAATGGCTAATGGTATGATGGTCTTTATAATATGTGGGGTGAACCTATAATTTTAATTTTTATTAAATCACATTGAGAAATACATATGAAAAAAAAATCTTCTCCTGTAAAATGTGATTTTTACGTTTACCATATTTTGCCTGGTGGGCTCAATATATTCAAAGGGGGAATTGATAATTTAATTATTTAAAAAAAATCTAAACATGCCATGGAAGGATATACCAGATATATGATGGAAAACTGTAGATGGGATTCATGCCAGGGCTTTTTTTTTTAATTGAAGACTAAGGCATTACATGTTTCAGGATTCCTCTCTTCTATTCAAGCAGCACCGGTACTAACACTGTCCACTTCAGGGAATTGCGGTATCTCTCATTCTATGGTAACATGTTTGGTGCCAGCTCTAATACAGCGAGGAGCTCTAGCGATAAATACATTTTTCAGCTTAATGCAACGGGATACAAGGAGACATCTGTTGATGAGAATGATTCTGTAGTGCCTAGTAATAAAGGTAGATTTAAAAAAATGTTATAAGAGTTGTAATTTGTTCTAAAGGAACACTGTACATTTAAAGTGGAAACACCTTTGGTTATTATGTCATACATATTAATTTAACATATTCCAATTTTGATTCCAGTCAACACCAACTGGGTGGGGGACTTGAAAAACCTTAAAATACCCGCACTCCTGGAACTCGACCTGAGGAACTGCTCAATATACATTTTGGATCATGATACATTTGAATCCTTACCAAATCTTCGCAGATTGTACCTATCAAACAACAAGATATACCAAATCTCAGAGAGAACATTTGTCGGTTTGGGTGAATTGGTACATTTGGATTTAAGCTATAATATCATTCCATCGAGTGGTGAAGCGACTACAGATGTTATAGACGGCATGAGCATGTCCCTGAATGTATTCCAACCACTTGTTAAATTGAAATCACTCGACTATTCGTATACAAAGATTGTCCAAACGTGCGCCAAAGTCTTTGGACAACTGAGTAACACGGTTGAACGGTTGTCTGTTTGCCATACGAAATTTCCGAAAATCACCAACGGCATGTTTGCCAACACATCAATGAAATACTTGGATATTTCTGGTAATTTTGTAACAGACGGCTTAGGCAGCAACGCATTTGAAGGCATTGAAGATACCCTAGAAGTCTTATTTGCGAACCGCTTGGGAATACGTATGCTACATTTTGTGAAGAATCTTATAAAACTGAGAATTCTTTCTCTGAGCGATAACGAAATAACGTCCATCGAAAATGTGCACCTGAACAGGTTAGAAAATTTAAAAGTATTGGATTTAAATAATAACAGAATATCGAATTGGAATACGCCAGTATTTTCAAAAATGCATAAATTACATGTAGTACAAATGGTTGCAAACAGCTTAAATATAATGACCGTTCAGATGCTGCAAGATTTTAAAAACATTGAGTTTTTAAGTTTAGCAAATAATGGATTTGTTTGCAACTGCTTCTTAAAAGGGTTTATTTCAAAGGCAACGGATAACGGTCTGAAAAGCTTGGAAATTGGTAACAATATCTATCCACAATGGTATTTAAACGCTTCGGACCAAGCCATTTCCTATGAGATTCTAACAAATATTACATACGTCAAAATCAGTGAAAATATTCCCTACCAGAATGCCCATAAGTTTTACAGTACGATTTTGAAGAACAGAAATAAACAATTTCAAACACTAAACAATTCCGATACAAATATTGCTTTTGATCATGACGATGATCAAGACAATATTGAAGGTCTGTTTAATTTTACAACTACGTTATTAGATTACTTGAACGAAACTAAAATGTGCACCGATTATAAAAGTAACCTTCCCTCCACGTATGATGAAATAGATTGTAAAAGGCTACCAAGAAAAAAAGATTTAAACAAATCAACTGATGCCATGACCGCTTTAGTGGTAACGTTGGTGATTCTAGCATTTTTGGTGATGATTGCAGCGGTGGCCTTCTGGAAGCGGTGGTACGTTAGATACTTCTTCATGATGTTAAAGAATGCAGCAGTTTTGAGTGTCATGGGAAAGGAAATGTCAACAAAAGGTAAAATTTATTGCATATTAACTATCTTGATTTTAGCTGGGGGTTTATGTTGTGTTTTGAAAAAACATTCTTTATCAGTTGGATCTTTTCTTAGCACAGGATAAGAGCAATACTGCCCACACGTGATCACACTCCCAGACATATTAGACAGTAATATTTATCCATCTTTCAAAATAAGACACACAGGTCACAGCGAATGATGTCACATCTAATTAAACTTCATCGTGTCTATGAACTGTTTTCATAGACACGATGCAATGTTTATTTAGGCTTGACGTCATGTAGCCATGACACTTGTGGGCGTTTTTGTACGAAATTAAAAGAAGGTAGATGAAAATGCAATTATTTGCTTAAAAACTTTGTTTATTACTGAAATAATGTTATTTTAGGTAATAGTAGACGTGTCCCTATATTAAAGAAGGTTATTTAAAAATCCGTCATCATGCCTATTCGAGATTTTATAGGAAATATAGTTGTATCCCTTTCAAAACCATGTTTTTAAAATTACTATTAAAAGCAAAGGCACAATATCTACTTCAACCAATCAACCCCCAAGAACGTGTCACGTGACAAAATGGCCGCTTCATACTAAATGTTGTTGATTGATGTTGATTTTAAACATAACAAATCCAATAACATAAATAGCAAAAGCAGCACTATCCACTATTTGGTAATAAACACAGCAATTTTATCTATACTAAAATTTTTAAAGTTAAATATTTATTTATTCATGTACATATATAAAAAAAAATGAGCAGGCAAATATTTTTAAGAACTTATTTCCAATTTAATGTAGGTTTCATATATTCCAGAGAAATTATGAGTTTTAACAAATATTTTCTGTCTGTGAAACACTTCCGTGGGATATTGCTGCTTTAGCTTTTATACTCCTCACATTCAGGTAACAAATACAGTATACATACTACATAATATTTATTTCATTTTCCAGAAACCGACAAGGTATTCACATACGATGTATTTGTCAGTTACTGCGATGAAGACAGGCCTTGGGTTTTGGAGCAGTTACTTCCAGAGGTGGAGAATAATACCCCAGTCAGTGTTTGCTTACATGAGAGAGATTTTCAGGTAGGCTCGTTAAAAATTTTGATCGATAGTAATCAAACAAAATTATATGGTTGAAATAGAATTGTTCAGAAACAAAAATCTCGAAATTGATATATCTATGGCGTCTCATACCATAAATACATAACCACCAATCTAGGTCACACACACACACACAAACGTGACGAGTCTGCCGCATAAACAAAACTGAGGCACAACAGTGTATATGAGGCAGGGACACAGAGCGATACAGCTAGACTTCAAGAGATTTCTTTATTCACAAAACATATAAAACTAGCCAACGCTCTGTACGGGCATGTCAGTCTCTCGTTGACACCTAGCATAGGCCGGGGGCCCTGATCCATTAAGTCTTTATTATTGTCTTTATTATCGTAATTATGTATAACTTGTAATTGTTTTATCGAGCAAATAAAATCATCAAACATTTCACGACTTTGGAGAATTCCCATTACTTAATGGGTGGTGACCCTAAAGCAGCTTTCTCCTCATTCATCGATCACCACAAACTGGTAACTACCATTGCTCACCTTAACCTCCAAATATCTAAATTAAATAAATTCCAATTTCACACTTTTTACTATTTTAAAAGATGTTAAATATTGAATATAAACATCATATGTAAATATAAACAAGGTGAAAACAGTATTTTGGGATACCAGAATGTTTTTTTTTTTTGCCAACAATTAAAAGGAATCAAGAATAACGCATGTGCAGTCAGTACATTGAATCATGAGTTTAACGTACAGTACAGGTTGATGTAAACATATTTTTTGGAAAAAATAGCGAAATGAAATATTTATCCGACAAAATATTACTACGATATTGTCATGGGTCGTGGCTTAGGAAGGCAAATGAAAACACTGGAAATTAATTTAGTTTATAAAAGATAAATTATAGAAGTCTCACAGAGATGAAGCTTTTTTATATATGAGCAAAGTGGATAGAAGGCTTAGTGTGTGAGCTAACTCAAGTCATCACTCTACACAATACAACGTTCACCGATTCCATCGTAAGACTTTCATCCACTTTTCTCATATTTTAATTAGCTTTGTCTCTGTGAGACTTCTATAATTTATCCTTAATTAATTAATCATCCCTAGGGAGACAAAATTCAGTAACTGTGTTCTTAGAACATAATACACTTTAATATAAAAATATTATTTAAAAATAATTTAATTTAAAAAAGAAATTCATTGAAATGAGGTAAATTGTAGTACCGTTTAGAATTTTATAGTCGCTTAATGTCTCCCAAATATTTTACACACTTTTTATCAAACTGTTCCTTAATTCACACTAATTAAAGCTACTTCTATCGTTTTGATCACTTCTGGTAAACTCCGTTCAAATTCGCTCGTAGAAACTATTCGCACCGGGATCCCTTTATTCACTTTCGCTGATATTACTGCTGGTTGCAATGGGTTTGCTCTATTGCGTATTGTATTGTAACCGTTACAATTACTGATCACACTGGTTCTGTCGTTTGTATGTCACACTGTAATCATTACGAAATGAACTGCTGACCCCACGCTGCGTGATGCCTTTTATAGATAAATCCCTCCAAAAGATTTGTTCTAGTGGTAACGAGAAGTCTGTAGAGATCTAGGCTTTTTCATTGTAGAATTTTAAGGCATCATATAATGTTGTAGAATCTTCAAGATAGAAGTTGCAGTTCCACGGTTACGGATGCTTTGCGTGACGTTGTTTGGCTGTTATCAACATTCAATAAGTACACAATCTCGCTACAATATATTAAAAACTCAATCAAATAATAATAATAAGAAATGAAATATACGGGATTCATATTTTATTTTAAATTATTTTGTTTTCTTCAAAGAAATTCTAGTTAAGTACAGCCTATTTCAAAGTTCTGACTTTTCACGCCGCTGTCATGAGTATTCCAAAAGTGTCCACAGTTAATGCCTCTAGAGTATGTAACTGATCGAACTCCATAATATAGTGATGATATTATTACATAGTTTCAAAAGAGTTTTCTTACATGCTCACTTTAAAAATGAAGAAACAATGCAATTAGGCTATATAGTACCCAGATATATTGCCCGATGATTTCAAATGGGATGTAAAAATGTACAAAATATGTTTCAGGTGGGTTTATCCATTCTGGAGAATATCATCTCGTGTATGGATAGATCCCGCACACTTATGATGGTGGTATCCAGCCAGTTCCTGCTCAGCCATTGGTGTCAGTTTGAAATGCATTTGGCTCAACACAGGTGAGATTACAAATTCAACTGTATTTTTATTAAATGTAAATACAGTAAAAGCTCTTTAATACGAAATTCAGGGGACCGAAATTCAACAAAAAAATTCGAATTTCGAATTACGGAAGTAGAATTAGTAGGAAGTTTTTAAACCATCAACACACTTTCTAAACATTTCCAAGTGTACAAACAAATGCATTTTTTAACATGCATTTTTAAACACATTTATTTGGCCAATATTGCATTCATTTTTGTCAGTTGTTTCAATAAAATTAAAATAATTTACTTTGATATGTGATCTTGAGACATCAATTCAATTTTAAAACAGAAAAAATGAAAATAGAAAATATTGTACATCACTTCACTGCGCTTTTCAATTTTGGTGAATTATCAATTATCTGTCGAATTGTTGAAGCAGTCGAATTGGCGATACCATATTTTACGCAATCTTGCCCTTATTTCTCAATTTTTCTGTCCACGTCTTTAATCAAATCCATTTTCATAGAAATAGTTAAAGTTTTGTACGCGTTGCGAACTGACGCCATTTTAATTTGAAACGAAACACTAGTCAAAATAAAATGCGAAAATAACTAAAATCTAACATGTGAACGTAATAAAATGTCTAATATTCTTCACACTTATCAAATAACAAAAATATATTAAAATCGTAAATGAAGAGACTAAAATATCGAAAGTTTTCACGGAAATCACAGATAAAAGCACAAAAAAAAGTCAATGACATAATGTTTTCACGCGATATATTTTCAATCTTAATAAAACACAAATATGTAACAATTTAAAACTCCAAAACTGGCGACAAAACTTCAAGTAATCTCGTCTTTTGGCGGGATATCATAAAACAGCAGTCATAAGGGTACGCGCGCACTAGCGTTTTTTCGCCGCGCGGCGAAAAAACCTGCGACATTTTGACGCGCGGCGAAAACAGCAGGCACGCGCACTACGGCATAATGCCGCTAATCATTTACGGGCAGTTCTTTAAAATGTTTGGTGAACTTAACGAAAAATTCTTCCAATATTATCGAATGAATAAAGAATGTTTTTATGAACTTTTAAAACTAGTTGGACCTTCTATCACATATAAAAATACTCCATTCAGAAATGTTTAATGTTTCTATCACTATATTCTTTTGAAGCGATATCATACATACATGGTGGTATGTATGATATCGCTTCATACATGGTGATATCATACATGGTGGTCTTCTTTCAACTTTCGTAATTAGCATTTCAATATCAAAATCTTCATCTAGATCAGCAGAATTATTGCTTGTAGCCCATTGTTCTTTCACATAAAATATATGGTACAGCGAAACAGCGCGTAGCGCGCGCGGTCATGACTTTAAAAAGATGCGTTTTTTTGCGGCTGACCGCCACGCCGCAAGAGAGTTGTAACATTTCACCGATTTTTCGCCGCCGCGTTATTTTGCCGCTAAGTGCGCGCACTACGATTCAAAAGCCTTTGTTACAACACTGGTGCGACATTATGCCGCGGCGTTTTTTCGCCGCGCGGCGAAAAAACGCTAGTGCGCGCGTACCCTTAAACAGCCTTACCCTGTGCTCGCGGCCACTGGCCAGTTGGGGATGTTTTATGACTTTTATTACTGTCATATAGATGATCAAAGGCCTGTGAGCGGTCATTTCCGTCAGCGCAGGTATAAAAACACTAGCAAATGGTGAGAAAATGTTAACATTTACACAAATGACTTTTGTGTCAAATTTCATAATTTTGTCTGAAATTTTTTTCGTATTTGGAATTAGCCATTTTTTCGAATTATAGGAAGCATTTTGTATGAAAATTCATTTGAGGGGGATAAAATATCATTAAATTTTTCGAATTATACCGAATTTCGAATTATAGTTGTTTGTATTAACGAGCTTTTACTGTACCTTCAAAACATATTTAAAGGGCTATGTGAAATATTGAAATGAGAATATCTGTAAATTTTGTGGGAAAATTGACTTTTTGAAATTGACCATTCAAGTATTCCCTGGTCTGTACATGAAACATCTTCACTCGTCACATAGGTCAGCGATTTCTAAACTTTATGTTATCGGCACCCTTTACCGCTCAGTGTCATAAAATAATATAATTTAATAAGAGTAAAAAACGTTATTGACAGAATACTCCTATTATTACTATTACTAGTTCGCGCCTCCCAGTTCATGGAGATCGCTGCGATATATGCGAGCGAGCGGTAGCAATGAGATAAACTGTAATTGTGATTGTTACAATGATCGATAAATATTATTTTAAAGATAAGAAATTTAGTTTCTAGGGTACCATTGATTGATCGCCAAATTACAAATTATCGCAATTGACAATCATCATTACTATTGAACAAAAAATACACAATCACAGTTTGCCTCATCACTAAGAGGTACGTTCATTGGTTTAAGATGAACACAGACTAAAACTAATTTGATTGGGTGACTCCATAAACACCATTCTCAAAATCTTTATGGTTGCTAAGATACAAAATACCAAACCTTACAGAAAACCTTTTTTATACTTATTGATACATATATGTATATATATTACTCATTTTATAAACATTCTGTAAAGTTCCATACATTTTGTGATGAAAAAATCTATTTCTGATAAAATTTAATTTCTAGGTTAATGGAAACAAGAAGAGAACAACTAATATTAGTCCTATTGGAAGACATTCCAAGGAAAAAACGTCCCAACACCCTGCACTATTTGATGATGACCAAGACGTATATAGTTTGGCCGAAGAACTCCAGCGAAAGGGGAACCTTTTGGAAAAGATTGAGAAAAGCACTGGTCCATGGAAAGACAGTTGCCTCCGAACGATGTAGTTCTGTCTAACTTCTGAAGTGGCTGAGATTAAACTTTGCCATTTTAAGTGGAATATAAAATTTATCATGCAAGAATATGACAAAAATGTACACCTTATGTACAAGTATGTAATTGTATAGAAGTCACCCAAAAAGAAATATATTAGGTCCTTACATATGAAATTGGCGTTTAGTATGGGAAGAACATAAAGCCGATTTTTTTTTATTATAATATATTTATTTAATCAAAGTATGTACCATTGCTATCTATGCACTTTTGCCATCTCATAGGTAGTTCATCGATCCCTTTACTAAAAAAACCATTCGGACGGGAATCAATAAAATCTTTGAAGGCGGTTTGGACTGCCCCATCGGAGTTGAATTTTTTCCTTTGCAAGAAGTTATCCAAATTTCGAAAAAAATGGTAATCTGTTGGGGCAAGGTCCGGAGAGTACGGTGGATGTCTTAGATATTCCAATTGAAGCTCCTCTAATTTGGTAGCCGTCTGTTGTGCAGTGTGTGGTCTAGCGTTATCATGAAGCAGCAGTGGCCTAGAGCGATTAACCAGCCTCGGTTGTTTAGCAGCTAGCTTTTCCATCATGGTTTGCAGTTGCTGACAATAGACATCTGCCGTAATCGTCTGGCCAGATTTAAGAAAGCTGTAGTGAACGACACCAGCACTAGTCCACCAAACGCTCACAAGTAACTTTTTGGAGTCAATTTTCGCTTGGGGCATGGTTTGGCTGGTTCGGCAGGGTTCAGACATTGCGATGAGCGCTTCCGATTATCGTACAGGATCCACTTTTCATCACAGGTAATGATTCGATTTAAAATCCCTTCATTATTGTGCCTGTTGAGTAATGCAACGCAGCAGTCAACGCGCGTTTGTTGATTTGCTTCACTCAATTCATGAGGTACCCACCTTTCAAGCTTTTTCACCATACCAATTTGCTTCAAGTGGATTAAAACAGTTTTATCACTAACACCGCAGCCTGCAGCTAACTCTGATGTGGTTTGCGATGAATCCGCTTTCACAATAGCCTTCAATACTTCATTATCACTCGGGGCTTGTACTGCAGGTCGAAATTTCCAGAACGAAAACGTTGGAACCAAAAACGCACTGTGTTTTCTTTTGCGGCACCGTCGCCATATGCATCGTTAATCCTTCGAGCCGTTTCTGCAGCACTGGTGCCACGGTGGAACTCGTACTCGTAAATAACGCGATATTTCAAGTTTTTCATTTTGTAAACTGAGTGACGCAAAGAAAAAGACAATTGAGGAAAAAACAAATCAATTATAATTTTCAAAACACAAATACATGAGTAAATAGCTGTATAAATTTGGATTTGGAATTCCTAACCAAAGAGAAGATATTTGAGATCAAATTTGCCAGTACGGCAAAACGCCAATTTCATATGTAAGGACCTAATAGTTTATATATAATTTGAACCAAGATTTTTATAATACTATGTATTTAGAGACCATTATCAATGTAAATTATGTAATTACAAAAGTATGTCATAAATTAGCAAAATTGTTTAAAATATAATAATTTTCAATATGAGTAATTATTTTTCCTACCATCTTATACAATAATGGCCAGTGCCCACAGAGAATAATTTTGCCTCGAGACAAACTCTGCTTTATGGATTTTGCTTTCTTTGGAGATTTCTCACATTTTCCTAATCCCCGTGCACATGCCATGTCTCAGAGATTCATTTGCATCTCACTTTTTGCTTGTTGTATGTCAAATGTCTAACTAACTAACTAAGCATCACGCCGTTTCTCCGCAGCGGTAGCAGAGATGATTGAACGCCACACTCTTCTATCCTGGCCCATCATCATTTCATTCATTTATAAAGGTGTATTAATGATCATTCGAGTGAATTTGAATCTATTTGCTAGCAATAGTTATTTAAAATGGAAAAAAATGTCTACAATTTAATGCCTTCTGCTTATATAACTTTTCAGACTAAATGTTCAGAGGGATCATTGGTTTTGGGTGGGTTTGTGACATGTTAAATCTTGCTGTCAGTTAAAATATTGTATTTTTGTTTTTCATCAGTTTTATCATGACATTATAAGTTGTTGCAATATTTTACTTCTTGTTTTGGTTCCTTATCCATTCAACGGATGTTGACTTTCATGTTGGCTATGAGAACTTTATTTACACTTTACTTTATACTGCGGTCCGCAACAGCTCTACAGTAGACTGGCCAAACTACTCTCTCAGGTTTTTCAGCTATGATGTTCTCCTTCGTCCAGAGCCCCAACTTCTGGTAATCTTTCCCTTTTGCATTATGAGATGCATTATGATTTGCAATTATGAGATGCAAGATTTCACATTTTTCTGGATGTCTTCATCAGATGTCCGAGATATTGAAGTTTTCATAATATAAATAATGTATATTTTACTCATCTATCCAAATCTCACACAAATCAAGATAAATGTCTACTTGTTACAAATCAATGCATTCTATCCTCTGTCTACCCCTGCATAGTAAAGGTGTATTATAAAATCGACGATCGAAAGGAAAAAATGAGCAAGTGAAAATTTGGCCGAAATTGAGTTATATATACAGTGAAACTCTCTTAATACGTTTTTCAAGGGACCAGCAAATAAAAACTTATTAGGCGTGAAAACATATTAACAGTGATTCAATATTTTTTTCATATATTATTTACACTTTCTAATCTTGTATTTTAATTGAATTTTCGTTTATATAATATGACAATTTAAGGACATTTTATTTTAAAAAAATAAGCAGGTAAATATATACATTTGTAAAATATTACCTATGTGAGTACCTGAGGGTCAGAAAACAATAAAAACCACCAAAACAAAAAAAATTTAGCACTGCCAAAAAATATTTTATTAATAACCATACTAAAGGGAACCATAAAATAACTTATGTAGGTATGTCACTACCTATGTGCAAACCTTAATTTTAAAAGAAATTTATATAAGTTATCTAAATTTTAACTCATTAAGGCCGGCGCCACACTATGCGTTTTTTCTGTCGCGTCGAATCCGCAACCGAATTTAGAGCCTGTCCGGATGACGCGTATTACGCGCGAGACCACTCGCGCGATTCAATTTATATTGCATCCAGATACCACGTAATACGCACGAGACCACTCGCGCGTTTCAATTTATATTGCATCCAGATACCGCGTAATACGCACGAGACCACTCGCGCGTTTCAATTTATATTGCATCCAGATACCGCGTAATACGCACGAGACCACTCGCGCGTTTCAATTTATATTGCATCCAGATATCGCGTATTACGCGCGAGACCACACGCGCGTTTCAATTTATATTGCGTCCAGATACCGCGTATTACGCGCGAGACCACTCGCGCGTTTCAATTTATATTGCATCCAGATACCGCGTAATACGCGCGTTTCAATTTATATTGCATCCAGATACCGCGTAATACGCACGAGACCACTCGCGCGTTTCAATTTATATTGCATCCAGATACCGCGTATTACGCGCGAGACCACTCGCGCGTTTCAATTTATATTGCGTCCAGATACCGCGTATTACGCGCGAGACCACTCGCGCGTTTCAATTTATATTGCATCCAGATATGCAAATTATTGTTTTATTTCAGTAGATGTTGGCGCATATGGCAAAAGCAATGACTCCACAATTATTAAAAACTCTGTTTTATATTAAAAAAAAAACTTGTCTAAAAACGTTTTACGCGCGAGTGAGCAAACACGCGTCAGCATCTGGACGGGATGTATGTAGCACCAGTAACTCGAGAACGCGCGAGTGCACTCGCGCATAAAACGTGTCATCTGGACAGGCTCTTAGCAGAAACATAGTATATTCCGCGGCGGACCGTGCGGAGAACAAACACACGTGCGGATAATCTGTCAAATGTGGCGCGTTGCAATCAAAAACACGAGACGTGACGTCACCGATTAGTATGTTCCGCGGGCGGGGAAACGAACAGACGCCGGCGGAACGATCGATGATCCACATAGTAGCGGCATTCCGCGGCGTCAAAGACGCGACGGAAGATACACCTAGTGTGACGCCGGCCTTAGAAAACGATAGAAGATATTACGTTATTAATATTGCCGATTGTTTCCTCGAAGAAATACAACCAAAATGAAAACAGTTTCGTTTAGGCGACTATATAAAAAATTATCGCAAATAATCGCCGGATAAATTTATTTATTAAATATTATTTTCTTAGCCTATTCAAATACTACAGGGTTTTTTCAGCGGCTAGAACATTTGTGACGCCGGCAAAACCATTTAATTTTTATTGCGCCCATTTTTCATTTTAGGAATGTTGAACAAAATTTCGTCTTCCGAAAAACGTATTATGAAGATTTATTTGTATGAATAAATTGAGTTCAACTATAAATATTTTTACTACTTAGGCGAGAAACGAAAATAAGCGGGAAACGTATTAAGCCTAAAAAAAATATGGGATTTGTATGGGACTTTTTCGGGACCGCAGAATTTAAACTTATTTAGCGGGAAAACTTATTAAAAGTGAATTTATTAAGCGAGTTTCACTGTATATATATATATATATATATGGACGGTGGAAAGGAAAAAATGATCTAGCGACAATTTGGCCGAAATTGAGTTATATACAGGGTTATTTGTAAAACTTTAATAACCTCGCAGGTCTATATTCTTGCCTTGATTATGAGTCGAAAATGTTCAAGCTATTATGACCTAATATCAATAGTTAAGGAGATATGCGACATCAAAGTTTGCATTTTTTTTTCAATATTTCTGACTTATTTTTTGTACAACGTTGGACTACCATTACAGTAACTTATATCGAATACGAAAAATTCATTCCCTTTAATACAAGTCAAATAAAAAAATAAAAACCTTCGAATTCCAATTGGAAAACATTCCAATTGGAATTTTTTCAGGGTTTTTATCATTTTATTTAACTTGTATTGAAACGAATGAATTTTTCGTAATTTTTTCGTAAGACAAAATTCTATGCAGTGGAGGTGAGAGCAAGAGGACTACCGGCTAAGACGGGGACTAAACAAATCACAAATAAATGTATTCTTGGAAAGAATGACAAAGGCACCAATTACCCAATCAAAACATATCTGGTTGCGTAAATCTGCGGAATAAAATACTCAGAGGGCTTTTAAAGCCTGTTTGAATATTCTTAATAGAATATTCAAAAGAAACAAACATTTTGCGGTGGGATATTATAAATCAATCGATGAAGTGACCATTGTTTTCAGTGTTGTTGCCAGCTGGGTTTTGCTGCAGCCGTAGCTTTGTCGGGATATATGATTGGTGCTCGTATACGATATAGAATTGATGGTGTGTGCCCTGTTGTGGCTGCGACCATGGTGAGACCTGGTCGCAGCCAGTAGTGTGGTGTCAGTGCGGGGGTTATTATTTTGTCAAATGAATGCATGAAATAAGCTCTAAGTGGGGAGGGAGGAGATGGAAGAAATGGTGAACGTGGTTATGACATTAAGGATCCTTAAACCTGCCGACAACAGGTTATAAGCCCTATGGCTTCCATTTCTTCTCTGTTCTGCGCGGTGGGTCCGGTTTTGAGGGTTCCCTAGTCCCTTTCCGGTGAGACCGTGGAGACTAACTTTCACAAATTCTGGAGTGCAAATAACTCACTCATGGTCAGCGTAATATCCCCCTGCATGGTCTTAGGCCTAGGAGGCTGACCCATCAGCTGTAAGTAGAGGAGGCCCCCGCACAGCCTGTACTTCCGTAGGTTCACTTCTGCCTCTTCCACTTCCACCTTCAAAGCCTCCAATGCTTCTTTATATTCATCCGCTGGAACAATACAGTAATATAATATAGTATTTTTAATATTTATTGCAAATACATTCAAGAGGTTACACCATCTTGAGGCATCAAAAATCCATTTTTTTGACGTAACTACTGAACATACCAAATTCGTTTTATTGTCATTGTTAACGGCATGCATTGATTAATATTTTTTATTTTGAAGATTTCAAAATGGCATAGCTATTGTCCCACATAGGTTTTAATCCGCGACGTGTGCAACTAGTGGAGATAATAATGTTACACGGGTCTGAGTCAAATAGTTAATTATTTTCTTGTTGAATGAATGCCTATAGAATTTTTCAAAAAGAAACTTGTGAAAATGAAATCAGTTTGAATATACCTATATAAAAAATTTTCCTGAAAAAATCAAATGAATAAAAAACAGAAAAAGAAGAACAATAATTTATAATAATAGAAGAAATTGCGGTATACCTTTATTAGGTGTGATACAAAATCTTACATTAAAAGCATAAAAGAAGAAAACGAAACGGCCTTTGCTCTTGAACTTTTTCAGAAACTTTTCGCTACTGCAAACTTCTGCAAATTTTTTGCGAGAGTTTTTGCTACTATGGTGTTGCTTCTGAGCTTTTGAAAAAAAATTGCTACTAATTGCTGAAAGGAAGAAGAAACAATGACAAAAGACTTTAATTGATCACCGAGTATCTGTTTAATTTTTTTTAAACAAAAATTCTGTGTAAATTCACAAAGGAAAGTACTTGTATTAAACAATTATGATTTTGACACGAAACCTTAAAAAAAAGCATACAAATAGGTGTCGCAGGAAAATATGATTTTATGAAAAAGAAAAATAATATGATGCGGTATACTCCTATCCATCATCAGAATTCTTCAGAATATAAATATGGCTTAAAATCACGGAGAAAAATATTAAAACAGTTGTGACAAAAAAGATAAAAACTAATATAAGTGTTAAACATTTATGTAAGTGTAAATTTTGGTAAAGACTGGAACCCAGATTTGATATGTATGTATTACACTTAATTTTACTCCGTGGTGTGATAAACTTAATAATTGAATTATAAATTGACGCAGTTAAAATTGATTTATTTAATTCAAAATTGATTGCTAACCTTCTTCTTGGATAAGAATATCTCTTGGCAGTGCTACCGGCTCTGGTTCAGCAATCTTTAGTTCCACCACCTCTACCTTTTCTGCTTTCAAGACTCCAAATCTAAATGAAAAAGTAAGTTTTTAGCCCTATAGGTCGGTAAACCGGTACAAAATCCGCACAAAATAGTGGGTGAATTATTTGTCTGTGTTACGACTAGTTTGAGAATGAACTTGGTCTGAACTTGGAATGAATGAATGTCTGCACACGGAGTGAGAGATAGCGAAGAGAAAAAATACATTTCAAAATGAAGACTACAACACACACACGTTCACCAGTTTGAAGACTACAAAGTGTACACTACATTTGTTGTAAAAACTACAGGAAGTGAAGTAATGAAGTAATTGTAGTATTAATGAAGTGAAGTAATTGTACTACAAAATTGTAGTACTAGTGAAGTAATTATATTTTTTCCCAAAATAACATTGGTGACCTAAAAAAAAAAAAAAGGTCGCCAACCAAATTTCTTCATTCAAACCCAAAATTTTTCAAATCGTGTGTGGGGGGGGGTTGTTTTAGTTTCCGCAAATTTCTTCGTTCGGTCCTCCCACAAAATTTTTCAAACCATGGGGGTAGGGGGTTGTTTCAGTTTCCAGAGATTTCTTCAATCGGTTCGAAATTTTTTTCAAACCGTGGGGAGGGGGGTTGTTTCAGTTTCCAGAGATTTCTTCGTTTATCTACATCGACTTCCCAAAAATTTCACATAAAAAATGTACTATTTGAAGTATGTGCTCGTACTTTCGATAACTTTGAAGTGTGTATACTTTGTAGTGTTCGCTTTGAAATGAAGTGTACTATTTGAAGAATACTTACTTTCAATAACTTTAAGGTGTGTGTAGTTTGTAGTGTGCACTACACTTCAAAAGGTGTGAAGTGTACACTTCAATGTAATGTAGTACTACATTGTAGTAGTGAGTACAGAGCGGACCCATCACTAGTGAGAGACTGAAGTGCTTGCTTATGTTTAATTATCTTATCACCTAAGTTTATGTATTCAATTTTACATATATTCCAATAAGTTTATGGGTGCTTTTAATTCATCAGGTGCACTAATTATTGAAATTTTTTATTTATTATGCTTTAATTATTTAGCTCTTATCGTACCGAAGTTCAATGCATTACTGAAAAAATCTCTTACAATGGGATATAAAAGTTCATGCAAATAGAAAAGAACAGAACCAGTGGAGACGGAGATTTTGAGGATCAAACTAGTCAACGGATACTTCTTCATTTTCGACAACAAAAACTATGTACATTCAAGCCATTGGAAAATACAGGCCAAGAAACATCCCAATAAATATTATAGTTTGGTATGGAAATTATTTTGTGGTGTAATATGATTATTTTAATTTACACTAATTTAAACTTTCTAATGCACACACGATGAGTTATATTTATCAGTACCGTAGTTTCGAGAGGAGCAGTATTAATTACACTTGATGATGAGAGGGACTACTCCTCTCCAAATGCAAGCAGCAATGATAAATATAACTCAGTGTATGTGCATGTAATGCAATTTAATTTAATGGAAATTAAAAAACACCACACACATTTTAAAGTGAGAATACACCAATACAGTAGTGTTTGGGAGCTAATTCTAAAAGGAAAGGCAGGAATATTACACTAAGATGTACAAAAAACCTGTCACTACTCAAGGAAATGTCTCTGGAATCTATGAAACTGATATTGCTGTATTTGCTTCCAAAAAGTGTACATTGCTGCTTTTGTTATTCACATAATTGGATATTGCTCTCTTTGCTATGACATTTTAAATAAGTGGCGTAGAGTGAGAACAAGAAGCATGATTTTTTCCTATGCATATATTCTGAAATGAAATTGAAATAAGATATCTCGTAATATTCCTATCACAATAATAGTATAATTCAGATTTTAATATTTCAAAATATTCTGCCAGATAAATATAAATTTCGATATTTTTTTCCAAATATCTGTTTAATAAAAGTCATGCTTCAATGTCTTACTGCACACGCCTGGTTAATAATTTTTGGCATAAAAGACAACATTATGACTCAACAAGGATGAAGAATAATTTTAACTTTTTTATGTACGAAAACAACTTTTATCGAAGACCGATTTCCGCAGGTCCTAGCAGCAAGCATCGGCTATTGCCGATTGCTTGCTGCTAGGTCCTGCGCTAATTGGTGTCTGCAATTTGCTACTGGATGGACAGCGGCCACTGGGCAGCTATTAGTATCTGCGATTGACTATCGCCCATTGCCTGCTGTTTTTCATACGATTTGGTTATTTTTTAAAACTGGTAATGGCAAAACGATGTGTATATTTTTTCTGCACATTAAATAATCGGCCGTACTCTGAAAATAGCACTATTGCTGTTTCTATATCTTGACAGTTATTGTACAACATTGTAATGCCATTAATTTTGAAGTTTAAAGTTTGACAGGTTTGAAATTAATGAATTCAATCAATCAGAAAGTTCTAAAACGTAAACAAACATTAAGTTATCCGCAATTTGTGAATAAATTAATGTGTATTTACGTTTTAGAGCTTCTGATTGATTGAATTCATTGATTTCAAACCAGTCAAACTTAAAACGTCAACATTGACGGCATTGTATAGCAAATAGCAATATTGCTATTTTCAGAATACAGCCTGTTTTTTTTTTAAATTTTTTTAGAATTGAATATAAAATAACAATACTAACTTATCGTCGGCAAGTAACTTATTGAGATGCTCTATCCTTGCCTTCACGTCAGCGAAGAAATTACTCCTAGCCAGGGCTTGCTCGTCTCTCAATCGGACTACTTCATCATACTGCTGTTTGGTGTATGAATACAGATCTGGAAATATAACAATGTTCAATCAATCTATTGAATGCCAACTGAAAAATGATACAATTCAGATATGCAATTTTTTCAAGAATCCTTGATTCTCAATTATTTGGGATGGTTAGGAAAAAAAAACAATCCAGATAATGACAGCTAAGAAAAAGTATAATTTTTTTAAAAATTAGCATTTGCCTCAAAAGATTTGCCTCAAAAGTAAACACTGAATATGTGCAGTCGATATCACCCCAACCCCCAAATAACGTTGGGTCATTTACTTTTATAAACGAATTTCACGATTTCTGTTTGACAACATGTTTGCAATTTTGACATTTTTATTTTATGTCATGTACAATCAAATACAAAATTATTTTTAAATTTTTATTAAAATTTATTTCACAGAGTTTTGCATAAGTTACTCGTCAATATATATAGATATTTAATTGTGTATCCACAAATGTGTTCCAGCAATTTGTGCATATTTTTTTATGCACACATACATTTTTTGGCCTTTACAATCTGCTGACGAGATTTTTGTATTGTAATGTGTATGTACAACAAAATGTTAAAGTTTTGTTAAATAATACTTTCCAGTATTATTAAAAATTAAACCGACTGGAAAATCAAGCTTTAATCGGACTCAAATTTATTTCAGTGTATATGATACGTACATAAATATGTTATTCTAAAAATGTTAAATCGGAACATATTACAGATTTAACATTACAATTGAAAATGAAAATCTTGAAATTAATTCAAGTTCGTAAAAAAATTATATTCCTGATTACATTTTCTTATACGAGTCGATTGAGTTGAGTCGATTTTTGGGCACCAAAAAGCAATATGTTTTATCAAGATAAGAGAGGGTATTTCAACAAAAGATAGAGCACTACATGAATCAGCAACAATTACTTATTATAAAAGCTTCTTCTTCTTCATCTTCTACCTCTTATCCCATTAGGTCGGGGTCCCTGCACAGCGTAAAAGGTTCCAACATTTCTTGTCATGGGCTTCGTTCTCCACGTTCTGTCCCTTCTGGTAACTTTTACTATTCCCCGTAGAAATCCCGTCTCGGCGGCCTGTAGCCTTGAGTGGGTTCTTTCGGTCAAGATCCAGTGCTAGTGGCCGTACACTAGGGTTGGCCTGAAAACTGATATGTATACTGCCAACTTTGCTCGCTGGCTTAGCTCCGCTTTTCTAAGTACAGGATAATACAGGGATCATGCTACCTGGCTTGCGGCTCCTATCTTCCTATCCAGTTCACTTTCTTGTTTTCCATCCTGAGATGTTATTACACCGAGGTATTTGAAACTGTTCACCTGTTTTAGACGTCCGTTATTATAAAAGCATATTGTGAAATTACCTGATCAATTGCGGGTATTAAAAGAAGATTGCATGAAATTTTCAGTTTTGACACCTGCTAAGTTTAGTTTATTGGTGAAATTAGAGGAATTTTTATATCAGTGTGTGAAGATACAGTGAGGGAGAATAGAGAAATTTTTATAGGAACATCTTCTTACCAGAGCCTCTTGTGCATGGTATTTTATCTGGATCCTTAAAGAGAGGATTAGCGGGACTGAGGAGATCGTCAGCTAGCCACAGGGCACGCACTATGACTCCCTGCCATACGTGCATGCTCGGCAGAGTCAGGGTCAGTCCGAGATCCGGGAATGGAATCTCTATTGCCTCCCTGTGGGGTAGAGGAGTTAGCGTAGATTGGACTTCAATTTACTAAATTTAGGAGAATAAACATTTGACTTCTGATACATAGAGAAAATATGAACAGCCATATAAGTGTGTATACATTTATTAATAGCTAAATCAAATATTTTTGTCTAATTCAGTTGTTTTTTGATTTTGTTGATATGTCATTTGTTGCATTGCATCTGGATTTTTATTTTTATCTTTAGGAAAATAATCATTTTCTTCATAGTGCTAACCAGCAGTTATGAAATTAATTATTTAATCCTATGAGTTATGATAATGATCAGAACTAAGCCAAGGTGGGAAAACACCCTGTCATATTTTAATTCCACACTCCCCGCAAATTCTTACTAACTGTTGTCTATAGTTAATCTTGATTACAAGGCGGAAAGTTTGTTTACTGAAACAGAAAAAACTCTCAAATGGTGCAATCTGGCAATGCAATATTTACACAACTTATTCCATCTGGAATTTCTAGGTCAATGTGACTATTCACATCTCATAGCGTCATTTCCATCATCAGATAGGAAGCTTTGAAATAATCAATTAAATGTAAAAATAACACACCATGTTGTTTTCCCCGTATTTTTCAACGAGAAAAAGGTATCAAAAAAATAACATTCTAAGTATAAAGAAAATTAAATAATTTTAGATCTTAGTATGTACGTAATAATTATCTCACGTCGGAGGCTCATTCTGCTTTGGCATTTTCGGGGGCCCAGGAGGATACAGCCAGAGAGCCAGCGAATGCTGCCGCACCCGGTGTGAGTGGCGTTCTGGACGAGGGGGCGCACGTGGTCCCGGCAGTGTGGCCCAACGCCGCGTCCCCGCCTCCAGGGTGCGTGTCCACTCATCCCACAATTCTAGCCTTACCTACGATATTAAGAATGAAATTGTTTGCTTTTCTCACGAAGTGCAACTTTCTTCACAGTCCAGTATTGCCTGCCCAACATAACATGGCCTGCGGCAGGATTGGAACTAAAACCCGCCCCGCCCGCACCCGGCGGCAACCCCTCGCCCTGTAATTCAGTACAATTTTGTATTTGCCGGGAGCTGTGACATCTTGATTACCAATATACACTGAATTGTTATGTCCAAAACAACCAAAACAGTCCGGGGTGGTGCAAGAACAATTGCCAATGAAGTATTAAAGTTTTGCGAAGCTGAAAAAGCAAATAATGGACCGATATTACCGTCTGACAGTTTGACATATAGAGCGGCTGCCGCGGAGCGCGCTGTTATACGTCCAAATTTATATTGAATGCTCTGACGCTGGTCACCGGACATTCAGTACATTATGTATTGTGTAATAAATTTACAACCTGGCAACTTCTGTTTCGCGACAGGGGCGACCTCCCTCGCACACCTAGTTATCGTGGTGGCACTCTACTACCTGGTTAATTCTAAACTTAATAGTCCTTCAAAAAAGTGCAACATGTGGATTACTTTTCCTAGAAGATTAAGCTTAATAATAATCGCCTCTTAACATTTTTATTTGACATTTATTTGTAACCTACTTTTTAATCAATTTTACATTGTTTATTATTTTTCACATACAGTCTATGAAAGAGCCGAGTTTAGTGTATGTTTAATTTAAAAATATTTTTCATCATCACATCATCTCTCATTAAAAAATTCCAAAACTTGGCCAGCCAATAGTTTTTTTAATCTAGCACAGCAGGTGAATTTTTAATCGAATTTCAATATTCTTTTCCGATTTTCTCATAACTCCCCTTTTCAGATCTGATGGAGAAAATATCTCATAAACTATTGGTCCAATTTTGTTACAATTTTACAAAAATCTTATCTACGATGTAGCATACAATTTCTTTCTGATAAATTGTGCCGTTTGCTGACTATAAATTTTTACGTTGGATTTTTTTAGGAAAAAAATTTAAATTATTTTCAAACTGATCTTCAATTGAGCAAACAATATTTTTTCTATTTTTATCAAACGCTCCATCATAGACATTAAAACATTTAATAATAAAATAATTATCTTTAATTCCAGTCAAACCCTGGCAACTTGATTATCTACACCAGCTGAGCGCTTCATGGAGATATTTTCAAAATAATTTGTTAATAAAACATATTAACCAATGTATGCCGTAAACAATGATTTTCGGCTATATTCTGAAATAAGCAATACATATTGCTATTTCAGTATCTTGACAGTTACACATCGTAATGCCGTCAATTTAGTTATTTTAAGTTCGACAGGTTTGAAATTAATGACTTCAATCAATCAGAAAGCTCTAAAACGTGAACAAATAATAAGTTATTCACTATTATGAATAATGAGCTTTCTAATTGATTGAATTCATCAATTTCAAACCTGTCAAACTTAAACTTCAAAATTGACAGTACTACAATGTTATAAAATAGCAATTTTGCTTTTTTCAGAATACAGCTGATTGAATTTGAATGTATTTTTTGATGCTTCAAGGAGGGGTACCTTTAAATTCAATGAATAGCACAAATTGTTTTTGACAGAATTTCAGTGAAATACTAAGTTTGGGTATTTATTTTGTGACACATCCATACAGACATCCAATGGAAAACACAAACCTCTTTGAAAATCTGCAACTGCCTCTCGGTGTACTCATGGGGATACTGGATGATGTCGTTCAGCACTTCCATAAGCTATAAAAATATACGTAATATTCAATAAATTAATTAATAATCCTGTAGAGTAATAATCTTTCACTATTCATAAACGAGTGAATCCACTTTATGATGAAGGAATTTAAATATTAATTAGATTTTCCTCATTTAAAATTAAAATGCTATTAATGTTTCAAGGAAACAATTATAAATGTGTAAATATTATTTAAAATGAGATTTTTTTATATGGAAAAATATTTAAATGAGTAACACGCAATGATGACTAGAGGTAGAAAGAGGTCGGTCAGAAAAAGCTCTCCTGATTGAGGAACCTTATGTGGAGGAGTTTCTCAACTAGGTAGGTGCTCAGCAAGAGAATTGCTAAATTTAAGAAAAATTTCTTGGTACCTAAGCATGAAGTTAAATAAGTTAATTGTTTAATAAGGCTAATTGTTGTACTAAAAGTAAGCGAATTGCTCAGAATTTTCTGTCATATTTAACCGTTTCTTTTGTGTCCATGCAACTTCCTAGTGTCAATTATAGTCACCGGACATACAATTTTATATGACTGATATATAATCATTAAGTCTTAGTCATTTTTCAAAGTTCTGAGTTTAACACACATTGAGTTTATAGTATGTATACAGAAATATTAACACACATTGAGTTAATAGTACGTATATAGAAATATAGTTCATACAGTGTTACACAATCGGATATTTAAATATTAATTAATCCAATATTTCTTGTACAGATAGATATACATAATCTTGATATTAAATAAGACTCAAGAGATCTAATCATGACTAAAACATTTTATGAACCTATACAAATAATTTATAAAAGTACAAACATATTTTAATACATACAGCAAAAATTATTGATGCTGATATTGATTTCAGCGTAGTGATACAAGCAATAATATCTTCAGTTGGACTAGTTTCATGAATTACCCAAACTTACCGGCTGTATCTCGATATCTCTCTTCTGAGCCAGGAGGAAAGCGCTATCTTCTGCTTCTTGCATCTTCCACCGGTATAAAGCGCAAGTCAATTGAGGAGGCTGCCGTGGGTCCGGGCTGCCATCCGTCCTCATGTACACAGTCCACTGGAAGTGGAAAAACATATAAAATCATGGAAATTAGTAGTGATGCGGAAATATGAGACAACTCTATGGTAAACGATGTTAGTGAGACAAACCTCTTGATTTTCTCGAATTTGGTTATGAAGCTCAATCTTCAAGCTAGTGGAATCTGAAATACAAACCAACTAATTTTACACAATCAATTTCCACCAATGGGAAATCTATATTCATTCTATAAATCATCCTTAAAGTATGATATGGTAAATATGGTACATTTACCTTAGGAACAGATGCTAAACTGTATACCAAAAATCTGCTATGTATTTTTGTGCATTTTTGATAAAAGAAGGTAAAGTTTATTTTTTGCCTTCATATGAATTGACATCAGTTTTTACTGGGCAAAGAAATAAACTCCAAATTATTATTATTTTCATGATATGTATAACAACAATTGGTTTAAGTTTTTCTGACGTTTAAGAATCATAAAGTCTTATATTACCTTGGAACTGCTCTACAATATTCTTGAGCACCACATCTCGAATATCCTGTTCTTCATCATCCTGTATCTTCAAGGCTGCCAGCATTGCTTTGAAGGCAGTTTTTCTGTTGGCTGCCTCTGCAAGACTTTTATCAAAGGATAATTATAATAAATTTTGGCCGGGAAATAAAGATAGCAAAATTAATAATGCTAAATTTTTGGATGCTCTATATTTTTTAAATCAATTAATTATGTATGTGAAATTTTTCTATCTGACAATTATTCTTCTGGTTTGGGTCTTCTGGGGTATTATGCCATGTTATTACGACCTTTCTGGCTGATGTTTCGGATCCCATTACAGGGTCCTCTATCAGGGCTGATGTGTTGATCCACACATCAGCCCTGATGATGAACCCTGCAATGGGATCTGAAATGTCAGCCAGAATGGTCGTAAAAACACAGCATAATACCCCAGAAGACCCAAACCAGAAGATTCTGAGTGGCCGTGAAAACCTTAGAACATTCTTGACAATTATTCATTTTACAAATCTTTGTATTGTAGATACCGACAATTTTTTAATTTATTTATCTTCATCTTGATACATGACATAGGAAATGAGGCCGCTCAACTCACTAGGAAGAACCTGTGCCGAGATGAGCAGCTGAACAATATAGTGAGAACAAAATAATAAAGATATAAAACAAAATATCTACTGTATAACTATAAGATTAATTAATTAATTGATTGAGGATATAAATATAATATATTAATTTCTGTTCTATTAATTCTAACTATTCTATTCAATTCTAAATGCTGGCCACCATGCAATGTTAAGTGATGTGGTATGACTAACCGCACGGAGGGGAGAATTTGATATTGAATTGTCTGGCATTAATAAAAACACTGTCCATGAAAGCGATGCAGAGTTGATATACAATATCGTATCGCATCTGTAAGCAGCAAAGAGTATTTTTTGGTATTTCATAAGATCACAAGAAGTGACACATGTAATACTGCCCATAGTAGCTGAGGAATGATTTGTCGGGGAAAAGTTCTTAGAGTCCCGATTAGTCTATTAGAAAAAGGAGCTGAAAATCCTGACTTGACAAATTGTACATACGCTTCTTCCTCCTGAAGCCTTTTCTTCTCTGCTGCCTGCTGTTCCAAATAGGCCTTTTTTTGAGCTTTCGTCATTTTCTTTAGCTGTAATAGAGAAACAACACTGCTTCTAAAAAACTTTACTTCCTATAGCATAAATGGACTCTAAAGGTTTAAAGTTATTATTAGGGTCATTGGACATATTTGTGTGTTAAATAAAACGAATATTTTATATAAACCGTATATTTCGCTGAGAAGCAAATCTCAACATTTTGCTGGATAAGACTTCAGTGAAATGTCAAGATTTGCTTCTCAGTGAAATATACAGTTCGTATAAAATATTATTATACATTTTATATATTATATATTTTATTTAACACATAAATAAATGGACTCATTTATATGAATAATTTGTTACAAAATTTATTATGTAAATGAGTCTCTCCAGGTTCTTATCAGTTAAAAAATAAAATACAGGATATAAAGAAAGTACCCAAGGTAATGTTTGGGAAAGGTATAAAGAATAAATATTGCTATCTTTAAAGTGAATAACTTTTAATGATACTTTGATAAACATTATTCATGACGAGTGCGAGTGACCATGTAAAACTGCTGTGATGTTAGATGTAAGAATTTTTCATATTGTACTTACAAATACATAAAAGAGTTCATAAGAAGGCACTTGAGTTCATAAGGTATATGAAGGGTGTAGAAACAAAACTGAGACTACAACAAATTGACGAAGATAGAGGGTGATGTATTTGAAAATGTATATCTGGCAAATATTGAAAGTTCTACAAACGATGACTGCTTTTGAAAATTTGTACGTTTGTACATTTCAGAAGTATTTTATCGAAAGCAAATCAATTTAAAAATCTCCACCCTGGATACAAATACATTCATCTCCATTTTATCTATCTAAACCCCTCTGTCTGCATGTCACAAATAAATTATCCAATAATTCCATTTGAAAATATTAGTTGCATTTTTTAATTCTTAATATACTTGTACCAAAAAAATTACTTACATTTACTTCTTTCGCCATTTTTAGTTATTATCGCGTACAAATTTAATGAAATATTAGTAAAACAATTTAAAAGAACTTCTGACAATGACCAATGACAGATTTGAAACTAAAAAATATTCATGGAAGATCATAAATTCTTTTTAAAATTAGATCAGTTTCCCCTTCTGGAAATTATTTTTGATGAGTATCTACTCATTGATTCAAATCTTGGAGGTGGTACCAATTAAGATAGTATTTGTATATACCATAGACGAACTATCAATATAGACTAGTTACAAACCAAAATATATGCTACACAGAATGACCAAGCGAATTACTGTGAACATAGATGCAAATTGCGGGAGTTGGTCTAGGGGTGTCTAAAATGTATAAATGTCCGCGCGATATATATATATATATATATATATATATATAAAATATTAATACAATACAAAACCCTGTTTAAATTTGTATCTCTTATATACGTATACTGTGCTATAACAAAGTAATCGATATAAGTTACTGTAATGATAGTCCAACGTTTTACAAAAAATAAGTCAGAAATATTGAAAAAAAATTGCAAACTTTGACATCGCATATCTCCATAACTATTGATATTAGGTGATAATAGCTAGAACATTTTCGACTCATAATCAAGGCAGGAATATATTCCTGCGAGGTTATTAATGTTTTCCAAATAACCCTGTATACAAAAAAAATTCTAGTCCAAACCCGATTCTATTTAAAAAAAAGGGAAATTTCTCTATTGTATTGTGACCACCATAGAACATGTGATCAGGAAAAGGAAATACATATATTGAAATATTATGGAGAAAATAAAATTTGGGTATGGACAGTGTCTATTGCTCCCAGTATCCTTTTTTTATTACTTTATGTAAACAAACAAAGCTGCCTCCCTATTTTTAAATAACTCTTAGTAACTAATTAAGAAGCCGATTTTATTGATTGATAAAAGATTGAAAGAATAATAGAATATTAAGAAAGCCTGTAGGTTTAGATGCCCAAAATACTGACTAAATGAAAATAGTTTGGCGTAATATTATTGTTAATAATTGTGATAAAAATGAAATTGTAAATATTTGCGCAATTGTATATTATCATTGCTAGTTTAGTTAGCGAGTACTTACATTGGTTTGATGAAGACTATTAGAGTCAATAAATTTACTTGAATATTAGAAATCAGAGAACAGATGTTAACATAAGAATTAACTATTGCATCCAACTGTTTTGTGTTCACATTATTGATCAAACGAGTGCTTGGAATAATGTCATTAATTCCCCTCAACAGATGAACTAACTTGCTAAAGATAATAATTATATGTATTAGAATATATATTAAATTATATATATATTATATATATCTTATTATATATATAATATATATATATTATATATATATAAGATACAAAGATTTTTATGCATCTTAAAATCAAAATAAAAATCTATCTCAAGAACATCAAAACTCATATAAAAGTTGTAATTTGCGATTAAGATTTTTTTCCCGCTATTGAGAGTACTTTTTCTAAGCAAATTATCTACCAATTTTGAACACGGAACAAAAAATATACCATCGACATCTACTGAAAATGCCATCATAATATTTACCTAGTTTTTGGTGAAGAGGATATTGTGCCAATAGATGTCACTACTAGCCGGTTACAAGTCTATGAAAATAATGTTTTTTTAGTCATAATCCATTAGCACATTAGCAGTCCATTAGTCTAATCTAATACATTATCATAGTGAAAGTGACGGATTATAAATAAATTTGTATTTGTTTATTATTCTATAGTTAATACACGTTTTATGTAACATTTTTATACACATAGTACATCATTTTTGTAACACAACAAAGTCATAAATGTAAGCAATAATTTTTAAAATAGGCCAGGCCACTTCGTTCCCTTGGAACAAAAAGGTATCATCATCTGACAGATCAAACTGTGATATTGAGCTTCTAAGTTATGAATACGTATTTATTTTTGATTTCTTCGTTCATCGCCCATGAGCTGAAATTTTCACAAAAATGGCGCAATATAATTTAAAAAATAAAGTGAGCATATTTCTAATTTCGAGTAGGTTTGTAATATAATATATCTCTAACATTTATTTGTATTTTTAATCAACATACTTATGTTCTAAAAATATTAAAGTAGGTACTACCAAAATATAACTTTGTCCTCTTTTTAGAAAAAATAATATTTAAAAAAAATCTATTTTAACCAAAATGTCGGATAAACTTGGGCATAATTGCAGAACATGGGGTCTAACTCCAACCTTTTCAAGGGTTCGGTTTAGTTGAGTGGTTTGATTTCAAAAATGAAATCAAATTGATTGGGTCGCGCATGAAAAGAGTTAATATATTTTAAAGTTCGTCATACATTTTGGTATTTGAATCATTTTATCTAACGATAAAGCACAAGCCATAGACAAAACGTTGTGAAATAAACTAAGCTACGTAATCTTATTTGATCGAACCTAACCTAACCCAGAAATACACGACTTTTGCGAAAATTTGGTAACTTACCGTATTCATCAATTTAATCCCAATACGCAAGTATAGTGAAAATTCGAAACTTTAAAATGAAATAACTCTTTTAATAGGTACCTACTTACGGCCCAATCGATTTGATTTCATTTTTGAAATCACGAAACTCAAGTACGCCGAGTTATATACACTTTCTCTTGAAAAATTATGAATTGGGAGTCCATATTATATAATTTAGCCGATAACTTGTTGTTTTAAAGGATCACAATTCATATTAATTAGAAAGAAAAATAAAATAACCTAATAAAATGTGTAGGTACCTACTTATCTATACGAATTATAAATTATATGGAGGAGCGTGTACCTACTCATGTACGCGCTGTAGAAGTTATATTTCTTTGCCGTAATTGTGACAACATAACATTGGTTAAAAATATATGTGTTGCAAAAACATCGATGATAACATACACACCTCAAATCGTAATCCAATAAACAGTTCTAATTTTCAATTCAATAATCAATTATTCGTCAGCTTTTGAATTGAGCATCTTTATGATTGGTATTCAATTCAAGATGGTCGACAATACATTATTTATATTACTGGAACATTCATTTCAAGTGAATAAATTGTTGACAGTTTGATGCATGCGTGCGCATTTCGTGTTCTCGCATGCAGTGACGTGCTGCTTTCCGCTATTGCTTGTCCAACGTAAATTGGCGTGCGGCGAACTAAAACGGTGGAACTAAAACCCGCCCCGCCCGCACCCGGCGGTAACCCCTCGCCCTGTCATTCAGTTCAATTTTGTATTTGCTCAGGAGCTGTGACATCTTGTGACCAATATACACTGAATTATTATGTCCAAAACATCCTAAACAGTCCGGGATGGTGCAAGAACAATTGCCAATGAAGTATTAAAGTTTTGCGAAGCTAAAAAGCAAACAATGAACCGATATTACCGTCTGAAAGTTTGACAGATATAACGGACGCCATTACTGCTTGGTTTCTTTAGTGCTGCCCGACCAAATTTCTATTAAAGGCTACGACACCGGTCACCGGACATTCTGTACATTATGTATTGTGTGATAAATTTACACCCTGGCAATTTCTGTTACGTTCTCCCTCGCACGCCAATTTATAGTGGTACGTCTATATCCGCATTTTCGCTAGAATGTTACGATAAAAAATTTATCCACAATGCGCCAAACGAAGATAATTTCAAAAACTGCATGCTTTGCATTCAGTCCAGCTATGTTTCAACTTTAATGCACCTACAACACAAACTAGAATTTCTATCAATGGCAGTTCTTCATCAACGGATGAAAATCTAAAATACATATTAAATACAGTTCCCACGTACCGAATTACATTTTGCTTGTATAAAAAAATGAAAATAAAACAGTAAGCACATAATTCAATCGTGATAATAACACATTATGAATTTGATCGCATTATATTACGAAAACTACAAAACCAACAAAAATAATAGCGCCTGGAGCATTGCAACTTTCATAACAATAAATAAATTCAAGTGAATAAATGTACTTATATACATATACATGCTTATTTTTGAGCATGCTCATTAACATGCTCAAAACTAACTTGCTCTAACAACTGTACACACTTGCTCGTTATTGGCATGCATATTTTAAGCATGCTTATGAATGAGCATGCTCAAAGCTAACAATCAAATACACATGCTTATTACTTATTACTGGCATGTTCTTGTTGTAGAATAGAGACGCTCTTGTTCAAAATGGAAAATTTTCAAACTCAAACAGGAAATTCAAGTAAACTAATAGATCAAAACAGTTTCTGAGTTTCCATCCGCACATTTTTGATTTTAGTTTTAATAATTTTTATTGTAAGATTTGAATCATTCATATATTTTAATAAAGTTTCATAAACATTATTTTTACACTGCGGTGACCGAGTATTCCATAGACATTCGTGTTTCCTATAATAAGTCACAAAAATAACGTTCTGTCGCGGACTGAGAAGATCGCATTGATAATCGATACTGACCGCGAATGATATTAGCTTGCTCAACCGGCGGTTGATTTTTGAGCGTGCTAGCAATGAGCATGCTCATTACTAGCAGTGTGCGTAAACGCATTCTACTAAATAGCAATGGCTCAAGAAGCTCAATACTGCGCTTCCTCACGTGCCACTAATGAGCATGTACCTATATCAGTACCTTAAATGCAGCAAGGAAGTGAATAACGCTATCTTCAAATCGTTCTTGACCATGTGATGCTCCTCTTCTTCGTCTTTTAGCCCGACCCTACTCCTAACTGAGTTTACGCCTTGTTAGAGGCAAACAAGCTATCTATCTACGTCGGATGAAGGCTCTACGGTTTTTAGCGTAGTATTTCCAAATACCCTCGCTTTATTCAAGACCTCCCCAGTTCACGTTGTGTAATTTTTTGTTTCGAACTATAGGGGATGAATTGGTTTTGTGGTAACCCTAATGCAAGCTATACTTAAATTAAATACTGGGGTATGAAGTTCGTGAATGTTCATGGAATACGCAAACAAAACTACCTATCACTTTAAATAAACCCTACGGTGCAATTACTAAACCTACTATGCTCCATGGCCCTATATTGATTACCTATCGTGTGCGTTCCTACGGACTGAAGCCCCTGCATCTGGTGTAGCTGCGCAGCCCGAATGCGCGATCCTCTGCTCCCACGCCCTCTCCGCTCGATCCCCCATGGTCCTACCTATATGGGATCGACCGCCATCCACTGGAAAGGTTAGTAATGTCCCGTTATCACATGCGCATGCACATATAGAGTACATAGATCCCCTGAAAGCCCTCGAGTCCTTCGTAGCCACTCCTATGGATGATTCCGTCTTCGACGCCCTCGCTAGTTGATATTTTTATCTTCCGCCGTTATCTCGCTGTACTTATTCCTTACGATTTTTTATATTTACTCTGCATTATTTTTATAACTACTTCATTGTTACGTTTATTTACTAGCCGGCCTAAGTTCCGTCACCTGTATCTGGCCCTATTCCTCATTCTAGTGGTACGTTGGATTCTAATAGATGAAGGGGGTTGTGGAAGGTATGTGTAACTGTATGTATACGCGGAAAATGCGTTTGCTATAAATTCGGCTCCTCCATACCCAAAGGCTCATCGGTGACTGATCCCATCCTCCTTCTCCCGACACGAGTTCCGGATACGTTGACCTGAGCCTGGATGCGCCTTTTCATGTTGGGCCCCTTCTGTGCAAAGTACCGCACCATCCCTCGCGTCAGTGTCCGGCGTCCGGGCTCAGAGCAAGTTTGCCCCCCGAATTCCAACTCCTCCAGGTTAAACTAAGTTAAACTACGGTATGAAGTTACTGTAAAGATGGTCCCGGGCCACCTGTCAAGTCAAAAATATGCGAGTGGGGCGGAGGAGTTTCCTAGGCTCCCCAACCCTCGCCTGTGAGCAACTGCAGCCCATTGGCCATTCACGACACTACAGAGACTGCAACCACCCTCCCAGGTAGTACTTATTATAATCTGGTATGTATCAATACGTTCAATCCATTCCAGACGAGGGAAGACATCCGCACGAGTGTTGTGCCACCCGTGAAGAGCCCCCTCATACACTACATACGAATAGATATATACTAATAAATATAATATACATACATATACAATACATAAATAAATATTTGTAATGGTTGGTTGCCATGTGGATTAATGAGGCCATGACTCCTCGTATTAGTAGATGGAAAGGTGGATCTGGACAGTAGGGATAGGCCTAGTCCCTGGCCAGGGATGTCGTTGTATTTTCTCCAAAAGGTGTACTGCTAGAATCCTGCCATCGATGATGATGGAATCGGCCTAATTATCTCCGACTGATGTGTAACTGGAACCCTGCCATCGCTGATGATGATGATGCTAATCTAAGCTCCACCCTGGCGATGTATAATTGGTGCGCTACTAATGATGACGATGATGGTGATACTAACTCAACATCTCCTGACGATGTATAACTGATGTGCTGCTAATGATGGTGATGGAGATGATGATGATATTAATCTAGACGTCTCCTGACGACGTATAGCTGGAACATTGCTAGTGATGATGATAATGACGATACCTAACTAGACGTCTCCTGACGATGTATAATTGGAATCGCCTACATCGATGGTGATGATATCGATGCTATCTAATCGTCTCCTGACGACATATAAATGGAACTCTGCTAATGATCATAATGATGACATTACTAAGCTAAACGTCTCCTGACGATATATAACTGAAACTCTGCTGAAGGTGGTGATGATGGCGATACTATCTAAACGTCTCCTGAAGACGTATAACTGGAACGATGCTAATGATGATGGTGATGACGATACTATCTAAACATCTCCTGACGATGTATAACTGAAACTCTGCTGAAGGTGGTGATGATGGCGATACTATCTAAACGTCTCCTGAAGACGTATAACTGGAACGATGCTAATGATGATAGTGATGACGATACTATCTAAACGTCTCCTGGCAATGTGTAACTGGAACACCGCTAATGATGATGATGATACTAATCTGACTATCCCAAAACGGTGTATAGCCGGAACGCTGCGATCGATGACGATGATATTAATCTAACTATCTCCGATCGAAATGTAACTGGGACCCTGCCATCGCTGGTGGTGATGATGCTAAACTAAGCTCCTCCCTGACGAAGTATAATTGGAACCGCCCGACGATGTACAGACGCGTAAGTACGTAAATAAATAGATAAATAAATAAATAAATAAATAAATAAATAAACAAATAAATAAATAAATAAATAAATAAATAAATAAATAGATAAATAAATAAATAAATAAATAAATAAATATAAATAAATAAATAAATTCGGCGTCGAGTACACGAGCCGCCCGCTCCCTGGAAGTTCACACACATGCAGAAAATGGTTAATTTGACATATTAATTCGCCCCTATTATAGTCAGTACGTATTCGACATGCAAACTCCTGTGGACAAACATATATGACAATGTTACGGTACAGGGGATAGCTTTCGCTGTCGGCGCTTCTTCCGTCCCTGTCTGGGGTGTCGAACCCGAGACCATTCTTCTTCCTCGTGCGTCGCCTTCGTTATAATCTCAAAACGGAAAGAGGATGACATGACTTACCCAGCTGCTCGCCGTGCCGCTAGAGTATATCCTTTCCAGTGCATCGTAGTTCACTTTATGTACGCGGATTTTATAACCTCTTTATACCTAAAGGATTGCGAACACGTGCCTCGCGCGTACACCAGATTCACAGGCTTCTGCCCCACACGGCCACGCCGAACACCCGACCACAATAGATACAGCCCCGTCGCGATGTCGTTGTTTATTTTATTTATTTATTTAATGTTTATGGAAGACCAACAGCACAAAAAAAAGCATAGAAAACATTGATACAATATAGATGGCCAATTACAGGTCTCCACATTTAGAAATATTTCAGTAATGATAAATATTTATGATATACTAAGGCATATTAATTATATAGAAAGAAAGAATAAAAAATTTAAACAAACAGAAATATGTCAGTAATGATAAATATTTATGATATACTAAGGTATATTAATTATATAGAAAGAAAGAATAAAAAATTTAAACAAACAGAAATATGTCAATAATGATAAATATTTATGATATACTAAGGCATATTAATTATATAGAAAGAAAGAATAAAAAATTTAAACAAACAGAAATATGTCAGTAATGATAAACATTTACGATATACTAAGGCATATTAATTATATAGAAAGAAAGAATAAAAAGTTTAAACAAACAGAAATATGTCAGTAATGATAAATATTTATGATATACTAAGGCATATTAATTATATAGAAAGAAAGAATAAAAAATTTAAACAAACAGAAATATGTCAGTAATGATAAATATTTATGATATACTAAGGTATATTAATTATATAGAAAGAAAGAATAAAAAATTTAAACAAACAGAAATATGTCAATAATGATAAATATTTATGATATACTAAGGCATATTAATTATATAGAAAGAAAGAATAAAAAATTTAAACAAACAGAAATATGTCAGTAATGATAAACATTTACGATATACTAAGGCATATTAATTATATAGAAAGAAAGAATAAAAAGTTTAAACAAACAGAAATATGTCAGTAATGATAAATATTTATGATATACTAAAGCATATTAATTATGTAGAAAGAAAGAATAAAAAATTTAAACAAACAGAAATATGTCAGTAATGATAAATATTTATGATATACTAAGGCATATTAATTATATAGAAAGAAAGAATAAAAAATTTAAACAAAAGATAAAGAAACTTAATTATTACGTGGAAAAAAATTCAGCACCGTATGTCAGCCATGGCCGTATCTTATGTCTTACATATTTTACAAAATCGAGATCCTAACTTTAACGAGTAATAATTATCTATAATTCGAGACCTAACCTAAAGTTTCAGTAGCCGGGGCTTAGTATCCAGCCTCTGCAACTAAACGGTGTATATACTTTAATCAAACCGAAACTAGACATTATTTCCATTTCTTTAAATTTATATTTCTCGAAATACCGTGATTAAACTTTGAATCTGGGATTCCATGTATTTATAAGTTTTAACAAGCCCGGGGATCGACCACTTGACCCGGTGTCGGACCTTGACGTATTGACGTATCGACGTATGACAGATCTCTAATCATATGTATATTCGTGCGTTTTAATGACATCGAGAATTAACCGCTAATCCCGATGTTATATGTTTTTAAATTTATTGGGAGTACCGCAATTAAGTAGGCGCAACAATTTTTTTTTCTATAATAGAGACCAGCTAGTCTACGTTTTGACAAGATCATTACATATTTCTTTTAGGGTTCGCCGATTTAGGTTTTATTCTTAATATTGGGTCGTACGTAGAATAAATTTATAATCATTTCGAATTTAAATATTTACGATTCCGGCAAATGTTCCCCGGACCTCGCAAGAGCGCTTCGTATATTCCTTATTATAAGTGGCGACTATATATTTACCAAGTGTTAGATAAAGCCAATCTAATCGAGACCGTTTTAATATTGTTTTAAAATAACGGGATTTTGTAATTTTTATAAGTATAAAATAACTCCAATCTTACCGAAAACATTTCATATAGCTCAAAATCGAAATTTATATGTTTCATATTTATAATATAAGACGCGAATTCTAAACGAAACATTTTAACACAGTTTTAACCGAAATCTAAACGTTTCATAAATATTAAATGTAACGCGAATTCTCGAACGAAAGCACTTTATATAATTAAAATGTAACGGAATCCTATATAGTTTATAAATAACCCGGTCCCAAGCGAAACCATTTTTATATATTTTCAATATAACGAGGCCTTACAACTTTATAAGTATAATACAACCCCGGTCTATCGAAACAATGCACTGGAAATTTTTATATGTTTAAATACATGAGATAAAACCGCGAGATTTACGTTTTTTCATACAATACAAAGTAACCCGAACTAATTGAAACATTTTTTTTCATAGTTTAAGGCCGCGAGGTTCATATCTTTCATAAAATATAAGATAACCCGAACTAAATTAAACACATTTTTATTTGGCCTAAGCCCGCAAGGTTATATACTTTCCTCAACGCGTAAAATAATCCCGGCCTAATGAAACCTTTTTATATATTTTAGTAGCGCGAGATCTATGTTTTTCGTACAATATAAGGTAACCTGGACTAAACGAAAGCAATTTTTATATACTTTATAAAAATAGTGGAATTTATACATACGTAAAACCGTAAATAAACCCCGATCCCCACGAGATTATTTTATAAATTTTTTTAGAATAATGAAATTTATACATTGTATAATCGTAAATAAGCCCCGATCCCCAAATTTTAAACAAAATGAAGACCTAGATTATTCTAGGCTAAACCTAAAACTCCGCGAGAACCTGCTATATATTTTTCACACGACGTATTTTTAATGCCGGAATTTATTCGCTATAATTTTAACGGACTCCCGTCTATTAAAATAAACTAAATATTCTTTCAATAACTAAAATAAATCTGACCTAAGCGAAACCTTACATCGTTTATAAGTATATAGTTAAAAATAAGACAGATCTAACGAAACATTTTATGCGATTCTACGACGGCGAAATCTTATATAGTTTATAAATGTGAGATTAAAATAAAATCGATCTAAGCGAAACATTTTATATAACGAAATCTTATATACTTTACAAGTATAAAAAATAAAATAAGACCGATCTAAGCGAAACACTTTATATACTACTACGTGTACATTTAACAGTCGCGGGATTTCGTTTAAATATCGGGGCCCTAACTCGATAACGATCAATATTCGAAAATTTAATTACCAGCAAAGAGCACTTTCACTTGAATTTAGTAAAAGGAACACAGAAGTTAACAGAACTTTCTAAGTCAGTTTGCCTCGCGTACCGGCGTAGATTTTGCAGCCCGAGAAGACGTTCACCAAACTGTCTCGATTCTGGCTCTGCCTTAACCATTATCCCCCCCCCCCCCGTAGAAGAAAGGCTTATCCACAACCTCTTTGGTTTCACTAATCTACACTCTCACTAGTATTAGAAGTCCGCCTACCAGGGTCTATTTTGGCGGTCCACAATTCTTATCGCGCTTCCAGCCGTCAGCTGGCCCCACCCCTATTGCCGTCTCTATTCTTAATTTCGGACCGGACCTGGTAATCCCGAACGGAATATCTTCGCTTCGCAAGCGCGGTAATTAATTTTTAACATTTAATTTCTAAGTTCAATCCATATTGTCGCTTGAACAACCGTAACCACAATTTATCGGATACTCTCCTAATCATATTTGATGTTTCGTCACTATCTACCATTATCATGTCCCGTTCCCTCGTGTTTTCGTCCTTATCGGAAATTTAACGATCCTTGGCCGCTACATCATGGAATCAATTTCCCTATACACACCATGTACACACTGCATACCTAGATATAACAATCATCCAAAGGTACTATACCTAATTTTTAATTAATTTTGGGCGATATTTTCTTGCGGATCACCTAATGAACCCTGAAATGCGCTCGCGCTCCTTCGCTGCACAGGGACGTACTGGGCCCCTTCGAATGCATTTTCGCCCAGCAACATCTACTTAGACATTATTAGGTTACATTAAAAATATCAACCTACAATGTTGTTCAATCAATCGAAAAATATTAATTACTGATTATCATTATACCAAGGCACCTTACTCGGATTGTATTCACCTACCAAAATCTACCAAATTATCGGCTATCATTCGTCAACTACGAATATAACCTAACTATGTATCGCCGTGTAGCGAAAATTAAACATTGAAGTTCTCCGGTCGTACCCAGGGCTCACATCCGGTCGTACGGCTGGTTTAGGTGATATGTACGATAACTGACCAACGATGTCTCCGCGGCACCACCCAACTTTGTTCTGAGGAATGGAGACGTAATCAAAATAGCCCGTACATTCTAGCCATGTCGTCTATATATTAATTTGTAACCATTTAATCATTACTATTACTTAATTTTAATTGGCAGTAAGATTGATCCACAAAATAACTATGTTACATAAATAGTGAATATTCTTGAACAATACAATACTGGAAGGGTACTGTCTGCTATAATACAGTAAACCTCCAGTGCAGCAGGCAAGGCGTTGAATAAATTCAGTGGTTATTTGCTGCCAAGGTACTGGACGCCTTCGCTGATAACTATATACTACTCACCATGTTCTTAGAGATGTGTAGAAAGATTGCTAGTATCTGTCTTATCGGTCTCAAGTAGTTGATTTGTATTTGTACGTATATCATTATTACATGCTCGTGCTATATCCGTTCCACTTCACACTATTGTTTCTTCCGTCTTTGAATTTCTATTACACTATGTTCTTCTATGTTTTTGATATTTATATACTTGCGTTTTCGCGTTATATTACATTTACTCCTATATATATTTGTTTCATTTATTCATCCATCCATAGGATCCCTATATGCCTTATCCTTTTATTTCGTGTGTATATGGGCCGCAAATTTATATTATTTTATTTACAATATTTTTATCTAGATACACTTGTTCCAATTATGTTTTGTGGATTATTACTACCAAACCCGGCGAAGTCTGAGCTAGAGTAGCCAATTGTATACAGGTTATCCGTTCTGACGAGACTACGCTAATGTCGGACAGGTTTGTAGTAATTACATATTTAATATATTGTATCTTTATTTGATTATTTTATTTTCTCGTTGTGGCATTAATATGCTTACACGTTATCGTTTTCCCTTCCCTAACTATATACACCGTCATTGCGCAATTACCTATCTGTTGTAAAAGCCTGCAGAGCGTTAATCTACAGATAAATATAATAAAATTATAGTTAACTTTCCTATCCGCCTACGTTACCCGACTCCCGTTAACTCACGAAAATGAATCATTATTCGCTTTTCGCCAAGTTATGGTCATCCCTCCCTGCACATCGTATACGTTTAATCTGTGCTTCGCGGCCAATTTCTTTAAGTTATTTAATTAGTACCTGCCTTCCCTATTTTTCCGTATATCTCCTGTCCTCGTCGCGCGGGAGCCCACTTGAGATAAGGATTTATGTCCTTTAAGCGGTTTCAAAAACCCAGCAAAAACGGTGATATTTTAAAAACCTCTTTGAAAAGTCAAGATCATCGTCACGTCGAAGTGGACGTTAATCGGTTTTTTATAGCTCATAATGCTTAAATATCTAGCCCGACCTAAATATCTGAAATACATGTTCGCTATACTTTATGGGAACCACGTGTGGACCGCCCGGATGGCACCGATCGCCAACCATTTGTACCAAACACGTTTTTATCTACAATTCTACGCCTTCACCACAATATTAATACGATTTATAAGAATTAAATAGTGACTGCCCGTAGTCTATATTCAATCAATCGCTATCAACTCCCAATACTAGCGTACGCAGTATATCGACGTCCTTCGTGCAGCGGGACCTTTGGAAAAAATTCTTTTCCCGTTCTACATCGCTTTTAATTTCATCAATAATTAAAGATGCCTCACAATGTAGTTCACTACTAATCTATGCCCGAGTAAACCAGCACATTTCAAGATTTAAGTCAAGCCAAAGCAATACTAGTGTTTCATCATTCCCAAATTTTTTGTAGCTCCAATACTCCGCTAAGTGGGTTTAGTTTAGTTTTCCCCGCGTAGTATTTAAATCATCTTAGAATTAAAATAATAATAATAAGTAAAAAAAAATCTATGGAAACAGCTGATTCATCACAACCACCATGTACACCTGCGAGCTGCGGTCCAAATACAAGCAAGTGACATAACTGCTTACGGTTCAATACAATAACTCCTACAGAATGCTGTTCGGGTTGGCGCGGTCCTGTAGCGCACTACGATGTTCGCAGAAGGGTGTATGCACGGATTCGCCTCGCTCATGAGACACCGTGTTGCCGGTGCAAGGCAGCGAATCGAGGAGAGCACCAACTCTCTCGTGGAGGGCGGGGTCCCTGCCCAGAGAATGGCATCGGCTGCAGAGAGACTACAGATATACATACCTAGGTGGTTTATACAGCGTGAAACCCCAAGCACATGTGTGTCTCCTTCTGCTGTCCTTACTGTTCATTATTTTAAATCTATTTTCAGAGCTTTTGAAACTTATGTTTTATTGTGTACAATTTTAGTTCTTGTATATTTATATGGCGGACCAGGTCCTGCAATTCTCTCTTGGTTACGCTAGAATAAACGCATCATTATTATTATTATTATTATAATAACACTTTATTTCACGGCACTTAAAGGAATTGCTATTGGTTAAATATCATTCGGAAAACCGCCATCTTTGCTTTTGATTGGTGAGTCGTCGTGTAAAAAATATTCCGTTGTATGATGCGCCCGCATTTCTTTGCATCTTAAAATTTCACTCTCAACGAACCTAAAGAAGAAGATATAACTTTAAAAATAATCAAAAGATAACGACGAACTAATAGTTAATAATTGTGTCTAAATAAAAAAAAATGTTAAAAAAATATGGTGATAGCAGTTCCGTATTTTCATTCACTTCAGTTCTAGTGCTTTGGCATTTTCATTCGCTTCGGAAGCAGAAGTACCTACCGCAAAACGTATTAGATTTATAAGTCAACTTCCGAATGGCTTTATATAACTCATGTGAAAAAATGTATTTCCCTCTTATTTGCACTCCCGTTGGCTTCATATAAAAGAAGAAGACGAATAATAACGAAATAAGATAATCATACCAATGTTGATCCCTTACCTACCTACCTACCATATTTTAAAATTAAAAGTATATTATATATTTTATTTTATACTATACTATAAACGTGTATATTAGCATTTCGGTATTCCTATGAACAAATTGATACGATTGTTTGCGCAATCTCCAACATGCCTCCCCCGCTCTACGTTCAACCCCCATTAATGACCTTATGGTTCTGGTCCCTGGGGTCTTGTTACGGACCAATCAGCAAAGATTATACTTCGCCATAGATTTCTGCCGTCTAATTACCAGCAGGGTGAGTGAAAAATTGAATATATATAAAAATAAAATATTTGCAAGAGAAAATATCTTTGTGGGATTTTTAATACAAGTATGTGAAACTGTATTGCATGAAATTAAATTAAGAATTTATTTTTAACTAATTGTTATTTAAGATATGTATGATAATTGAATAACACAACAAAAACAAAATGTATGATAATTGGAAGCAAAAAAACAACCAAATATTGTATAGAAAATGAGATATTAGAAAATGTAGACAGTATAAAATCCCTAAGTGTAATTATAAATTCAAAACTAACATTTAAAAAATACTGAATATGTTATGAATAAAATCGCAAAAAAGTGTCCCTGGGAGAATAAGAAGATATGTAACTAAAAATACAAGTTTATTAATATACAATCCTGCACATAGATTATTGTTCCAATATATTATTTATAAGCAACGAAGGAATGCAAAAGAAACTTCAAGTAGTACAAAACAGAGCGATGCGCATAATATTGAAGTTTAATTAATAAGAGAACCAAAATAACAAAAATGTTGAATGCCCTATGACTAGAAAAAGCAAATCAAAGAATATAGCATAATGTGTTCCGCACAGAACAGGCAATACAGGTGCGGTCCGCTGATTCCGCTTCAGAAGCCTTCGGGATGTCTCACACAGCACGGGCGCACCGTGTGAGCAGCTGGAAAAAGAGCGATATTAGTACACGGAAATGTGCACCAGAGGCGACAGCAAAAGAATTTGCTTCGAGCAAAATGTCTAAACTCGACGGGGTCGTCAAGAATAATCGTCTTAAAAAAGACGGTTGTACTGCGAAGAAATACTTAGCTTGGCAAAATCCGTGCCAGCAGTCAGCAGTCCGCAGAAGCGGTAGGTACCGAGCGTGAACGTCCGCTCAGAGTCAGCACACCGCAAGGCGATCGCCGCCGATAGCAAGTACCGGGCGTGAAGCGAGAGCGCTCGGCGTTAGCAGGCAGCAACAGCAGATCTTGATGACGTAGTTCGGCTCGAGCTTGAGAGCGAGCGAAGTCAGCAGGCAGCAAAATCGTAGGAGGTAGTCGGGTAGGTAAATAAAACACACGTGAAGGGTCTGCCACGGCGTTCTAAACCAGACTGAGGGTCGGTCCGCCTTGAATGCGATATTTATACCCTCGGCCGGGACCAGGTGGCCCCGGCCTCGAAGCCAATTAAAACAAGTTACAGTTTGCATACAAATGGCGCGTTTCGGGCGCTTATTTCTACTACATATATTACAGTTTTTTAATTATTAAATTAAACGCACCTCCCCCGGAGGATTTACATATATGTCATTACATTGACTGCGTCTCAATAAACAGTCTGACATATTGCGTGGCAACCTTGAGACATTATTATTAAAGCAACAGTTAAAATATATCTCATTTTATGGCCCGGCGGGCTATAAAATTTCAACAATTAAATCTCTTAAAAATCCAAATTAACTTTTAGGTTTAGTTTTTTGTGTCTATTATATAGAGTGCGTCGCAGCGCATCTGTTGATATATCACACTTTATTGTAAGTCGCAGCTTACTATAGTTATGAATTTTTAAACTTTTCAACAAAAAACTAATTTTGTAATTTATTCAAAATTATTTCCACATATGAGTGTGTATATTCTCTAGATAGGTCTGATCATTATACAAAAAGAATTATCAAAATCGGACACCTCTGACGGAAGTTATTCCGGTTTGTGTGTTTATATGAAAATTTGTATGGAAAAACCCAGCCCAGTATGTCGCTCATAAGCGGCGGCTGGTTTTGTGTTGGTGGTGTCAGACTTATGTTTCCATATTAATGTGATTGTGATTCACTCATTAATAATGTATTTGAAAAAGTATTTAGATTTTTCCTTGCCATAAAAAATGTATGTTTTTTACCAATGATCTGTTGGCAATCTGTTATGCCATACAGTCAATCATTTATTGTGTCATCTGTAGACAACTTTTTATGTCTTACAGAGTGTGTGCAGGTGTGTGACTCTACTACTTATCTTTTATAAGTGTTGAGACAACTTTAATGTTGCTTATCAGGCAAATATGATGAGAATAAGGTACAAAATGCGCCTTGTGCGCAAATAAAAACATCTCCCGCCCGCTCTTTTTATTAAAACAATGAAAATGCGGTATTTTATTACATAGAATTATGATTCAGGTCCATCTGAAATCAAAAAACCATTAATTTCCATCATATTAGAGAGCTCTGAAATGTTAAAAAAATCTGAACATTAATATTTTCATATAATATTTTCAGCAAAAACATACACATTTCAGATCATGCACTCTAACGCATTTCCATTGTCATCAGCGGGATGCGTTCTCATGGAGCTGAGGCTCCGCATTCGCTCATCCCCTCTCCCGGGTGCCGCCGCCTGACGCCGAGACACGTATAAGGACAACCACCGCGGCCGAGAACTCGCGCGCTGTCCTCGGCACGGTACCCATCCTCAACCGGGGCACGGCGATCGGCGGTGGCCCTGAAAGGGGCCTTTGCTCTGCTTCATTCACATCAGAAATTTCTATCATTTATATGACGCGATTACGTCAACCACAGAGCTTGAAATTTCGGTTGCCTGACGGTAGGCGCAGGCAATGTCCTGTCCGTAACACCTGCTAACATATTCTCTCTCGCATCATTCATGATCGTACATTCCCAAAGGATATGTTCCGCCGTTTGGGCCACCCGACCGCAAGCACACCACGGGTCAACGGAGAGTCCAAGATCGAAAAGCTTCGACCTGAACTCTCCGTGTCCCGATAGCATCTGAACAGTGTGGTGGTCCAGCGACGGAAAATATCCACTGCCCTTTTCCTTCACGGCCACCCTCGGCTCTCATATGTACTACTCGTACGTCGCCAAGTTGACCATTTTTTCACTAATGGCCCTTCCCGTGCGATGTTGTGTAAAGGGCAATGCTGCAAGGTTCGGGCGCAAAGGTTCATTTACTGTTTCTCCTCCAGAACTCAACACAATTTCTTTATTTATTTATAAAAAATACCGAAAACAATATAATTATCAAAAAATACAAAGTATAAAATTTAAACAGAATGAGGGCAATGGTGGATTGAGTGGGAAGGAGGGTCAGTGAGGGACAGGTAGAAAGGATATCAGGATACTCTTCCTATAGGGGAAGGACAAAACAGAAAACGGGACAGTTCAGTCTAGACGTCCACAGTCGACAGTCTCACCCGCGAAGCATCTCCTAGTGCAAAACCCACGTCCGAGCAAATACCTGGAAGGGTCCGAGGTAGGTACCATCCTCAATGAGGTCATCGTTCCTAGGGGAACGATGCCACACCCCTTCCAACTCCCCTAAGTATATCCTCTCTCGCATCATTTAACAGCTCACATACCCAAAGGATATGTCCCGGTGTCTGTCGCACTCGACCTCAAGCACACCAAATCATGAAGTTATAATAGGCAACAACTAGGTAAAGTTTAAGTTTTAAAAGAATGCTCTGATTGTTGTGTATAATATGCAAAATTCGTGAATATGTTGGTATTGCTTGCCCAACGTAAATTGGCGTGCGGCGACTTTGGAACTAAAACCCGCCTTCCTGCACCCGGCGGTAACCCCCTAGCCTGTCATTCAGTTCACTCTCATATTTGAGTGTGAGCTGTGACTGGTTTGTTTATTTAGTGTTGCCCGACCAAATTTCTATTAAAGGCTCCGACACCGGTTATCGGACATTCTGTACATTATGTATTATGTAATAAATTTACACCTTGACAACTTCTGTTACGCGACAGGGACGCCCTCCCTCGCACGCCGATTTATACTGGTACGTCTATAATGTCATCGTAATGCAATATATTATATATATATTTTTTAAAAATTAATTGTTTACGAGCACTGATTTTGAAAGGTAGACCCAGTTTCATTAAAGGCTTCAAATGGCTTAGTGTGGGTTCAAATGCTTGTTCCTAAAACATGATATACTTCATTAAATATTAAATAATAATCGATACATAATAGACAAATTATACCACAAACTGGATTCCTACTGTAGATAGATAGTTTTATAAAAACAATTCTGAATTATTTTTACTAAGAAAAAACTGATTATATTATTCTTTGTCCATCAAAATGTTATTAATTCTTTTATGTAATTATCTTATATTTACAAATTACGAGTTTAAAAATCTTGTTTTCAAAATACATTTGCTTTCATTACTTTATTATTTGTTTTCTTTATAAATATATTTATTGTTCTTACTAATATTCTTATTTTTTCTCAGATTGCAATTCTGTTTGTGACTTCATAAAAAATCAAAAATTACTTGCATTTTTTTTTAAAAACAGACAAATGCAGAATACGGATCACATCAATATTCTTACTATTTTCAAACTAAGTGCCTGTGCTATGAAAATAGAATTAATTTACCAACCCTGGAACGGGGCTTGAACTACCGACCACCAGATCATGAGCGAAAGCAAAATTTCTTTAGTTTCATTGCTAGTAAAGTGAAGTTACACCATATTATTATTTTATTTTTAATTTTGTTCATATATAATTTGAAATTATAAATTTTATATAATTTTATTTGTCATCTTAAACAATTATATTTTGACATTTATGTTGTTGTAATGGAACTTTTATTCCATAAAATAAAATATGGTAAAGATTATCAGATTCCATTTACCTACTCATTATGCATTATGCACTCATTTTCCTTCTCCTAACTTTGTGAAATCATAAAATTATGGTCACCGTATTTGTCACTACCAAATTCAACATATGTGTACGACTGGTGAATCCATAGAACATAGGTGAATCCGTACTGAGGTCATACAGTCACGTGTTCTACCTAATCGCAGGAAGGCTGGTCACTAATACATTAATGTCAAGCGCATTATACAGCAATTTATTATTATATTCGAAGAACATCCTTATGCGGCTGCGATTCTATATGATTTATAATTTTTTTGCCATTGAATAACAGTTGTAGTTTTTTTTTGCCTTCGTTATTTTCTGTAGTTTAATATAATTTATCTATGTAAACGTATGAATAACATTGCACAGCTTTGCGCATCGTCTGTAGCAATAAAGAAGAATATAAAATTTTACTAGTCAATATTTTGTAAACAAACAAATATAAATCATAGCAGTGCAGTAGCTCAATAAATTTTGAAATACAAGAATATAAATTAATGAAGTTATGTATATCTACAAAATAAATAAAACTGAGATTTCACTATTTAAAGTAGCTTTAGATAAGAGTAAACATTAGATAACCACGTTTTCAATAGTCTTTGTTCAAAAGAGCAAAGGCGAACACGTGAGGTCTACATTTGATAGTTTCATTAAATCATGGAAGCTTCTAACATCCTGGCTGAAAATGTCAGTTTGAATGAAGGAACCAAGTAAGTGTAAATAATTTAATGATTTTTATAATAAAAAATTTCTATCACTATTCCAGTCAGTCACTAATCAACATCAGTAAACAAAGGCAGTCACATTAGTTTTATTCCATAAAGGACGAAGATAATGATGAACAATGTCAATTCAAACCCTGATAATTCGAAAACCCTGAAAATTTGTAATTTTAAACAATATTTCGGCTCTTGAGCAATAAATTAATACATTTTTAAATCACATAATTCGAAATTTTTAAACAATTTAAAGAAAACTAACAATGCATGTGATTTTTTGATTGCGTGCATTCGTAAGGAGAGAGAGCTTTTTATGTATTTCGCTGTATTTTGTGGAATCCGCTTTATCTATACAAATTATGCTGCGATTCCTAAAATTGGGAATTCAATGGATGCTTTCTTCAGTTGGTTGTCTTGATATGCGTGGATTTAATTTGCATAAATTCCTTGTATTTTAATGAGTTTTCAAATATTTGAAATTTTTTTTATAAATTTTTTAAAATATACTTTTTAAACCATTTGGCTTGATCCTTTTTACTCCCTTTCTTTAAACTCGTAGCGTCCGCTTGTCGTCTTGTCTGCATATCTGACGAAAAAACTTTGGGTCGATTTTTAACCCTTTACCCGTGATCCAATCGATTTGAAACTTTGCAAGCAGACTCGTGGCGACGATCAAAAAGATCTATCAAATTTTGGTTAAAAAATAATAATAATTATAGTATAATTTTGGATTTTTAGAAATTTTAATGGTTTTTTTCAAATTGGAATCATCACAAAAGTTTAATAACTGCCAACGGCGCCATTAATTGAAAAAAAATTCTATGCAAATGAAAACAGCAAATATGTCAACATCATATGAGCGGGGTTCTGCATAATTCGAAATGTTTTTTTATAATAATTTATTGTTTCTCTGATTCAAATACTTTTTTAACAATATTATATTCTTAATTGACGTACAATTGTTTAAAAATATTTTTATCTTATGTTCATATTGTAAATGTTCTCCCTCTCTAAATCCTTTTTTTGTATAGAGAGATACCTACCATCTTGTGTACATAAAAATATCTATTGAACTAGGTATCGATTTCTGCGTAATATATTACACATACAGTGACAATATTGAACAAATAATTCAATTACAGGCGTAATGATGAAACTTTACAAGGAAAAAAGTCATTTTGGTCTAATATGACGTTGGAACCAATGTGGATGGGGCTCTTCATATCAATGGCCTTTGACATAATTGTGTTTAAAAATTTGTACATCCAAAGAGCTTGCCTCGTTGATTTGGGTTATTCTGAGGAAGTATGTCATGTAGCTGGAACTCTCAATAGTTCTGTAGAAGTAAGTATTTAAACATTTGGTTTCATGATATTATAAATATATTTACTTGAATTTTACATCTTTCCTTCTTTAAATAGGTATCATTAGTTATGTTGATATATTCATGCTTTTTAGTATCTTTTCATTAGGAATGTAGTCAATCCAGGAAAACTTTAGCATTAGTCAATACATAATTATATCCAAAAGACTAACTTACTTTTTATTCATTGTATAAGCATAAACTCAAATAAATAGTCCTGTATGTGGACCTTAAAATTCCTCAGTATATTTTTCACTGGCACTTATTGGTATAAAAATTATGGAGAATATTGGTCATTATTACTTACAAATATCTTTATACATAATACGAGGGCGGTCCAATAAGTACCTAGCCTCACCGCCCGATGGCGCTACTATCGCAAGAGAAATTTACTATCGTGTAGTACATTCTCGTAGACGACTACTGTCAAAATTTCAGTCGAATCAGAATTGTAGTTTTGTTTTGACCGCGTGTGGAAGTGGGCGTGTCCGCGGATTTTAGAAAAATGGAAAAAGAGCAATATCGGTCGGTGATTCGATTCTTGTTTTTGGGAAAGAAATCGCGCAGCGAAATCAAAGAGCGCTTGGATGCTGTGTATGGTGACTCTTCTCCTTCGATGGCGACTGTCAAAAAATGGTTTAATGAGTTTCAACGTGGTCGCATATCGGTTTTTGATGAGCCACGCCCAGGTGCCCCGAAAACGGCTACCACGGAGGATAACATAACAAAAATCCACGATCTCGTATTAGCAGACCGCCGATTGAGGGTGTGCGAGATGGCTGAGACAGTAGGCATCTCAAAAGGCCGCGTGGGTCATATCCTGCATGAAATTTTGGGCATGAGAAAACTGTCGGCGCGATGCGTGCCGCGTTTGCTCACTCCGGATAACAAGCGAAACCGTGAGACTACTTCAGAGCAGTGTTTGACGCTGTTTAAGCGCAATCCGAAGGAGTTTCTACGTCGTTTCGTGATCGTCGACGAAACATGGATCCTCTAGTACACACCAGAGACCAAGGAACAGTCGAAACAGTGGACTTCACCCGGTAAACATGCTCCGAAAAAGGCGAAGACTGTCCTATTGGCTGGAAAGGTGATGGCCACCGTTTTCTGGGATTCACAAGGTGTGATCTACATCGACTACCTGGAGAAGGGCAAAACGATCACAGGGCTGTACTATGCCGAATTATTGGGCCGATTCAACGCCGAATTGAAGAAAAAACGGCCACATTTGACGAAGAAAAAAGTGCTCTTCCACCATGACAACGCACCGGCTCACACCTCCGCTCTCGCCACGGCCAAATTGGTCGAATTGGGCTACGAACTGCTGCCCCATCCACCGTATTCTCCAGATTTGGCCCCGTGCGACTTTTTTTTGTTTCCAAACTTGAAAAAGTCACTCGCCGGGCAGAAATTTGAGTCGAATGAGGAGGTCATCACCGCCACGAAGGCCTACTTTGCAGACCTCGAGAAAAACGTATTTTTCAGACGGGTTAAAAAATTGGAGATTCGCTGGATCAAGTGTATCGAGCTAAAAGGAGATTACGTTGAGAAATAAATTGCCACTTTTCCAAAATTTTCGTTTTTCTTTTGTAGGCTAGGTACTTATTGGACCGCCCTCGTACATACTTGTGTCATAGATCATAAAAAAATCTTTTCTTGAATGAATCTGAAATTAAAATTAAAGTGGCCTTTTGAAATAGAAAATAATTAAAAACAATATCATTTACAGGTCATAAAGATGCATCTCAATACACCATATGAAATCCAATTACATATCTTATTAGTCATTTCTTCAAATTATTATTATTTTGAAAAAATATTCAAATTCTTTTACATATTCCAGAGAGAAGCTCAAAAGATAGTAACATCGGTATCTGTTATGAGTGGATTATTTTCTGGACTGATAACTTGCCTTACGGTTATTTTCCTCGGACCATGGAGTGATGCTAGTGGAAGAAGGAAGCCCTTAATGATGATGTCAATTGCATCAAATGTTGTGTCCTCTCTGTGCACCCTGGGTGTGTTGGCCTTGCCGGAACTCTCAGTGATTTGGGTTATATATGTGAGAGCCATTCCGCTCGCCTTTGGCAGCCATGCATTACTGGGATTATCAGCTTACAGCTATTTGGGTGATGTATGAAATATGATATTAATTATTCAAACTAACATTATATATCCTTTAAAATCGTTTTTTTAATTGCGTGGTACATTATTCCATTGATCACGGAGTTGTTACTTGTCATGATGGGTATGATCCATTGACATAACTATTTTGAAGAAAATACTTTAAATATATCCTTGATATACCTACAGAAAAACACCGTTAATTCAAACCCAAAAATTCGAAATTTGTCGTAATTCAAAATTTTTAGAACACACAATTTTCAATAAATCTTTGTTTGATTTTTCCCTCATTCCTCATACTTTTACTCAAAATTGTTTTTCACTATTTAAAATGCCTCTTTAACTACATTTGTGTTTAAATTTTCTTTTGAAGAAGTTGACATATCTTATTACATATTTCACATATTTATGGATGACTGTATTTCTAAAAACTGTGTTGGTCTGAGTCGAAAAAAGGCAGAATCGAAAGTTAAAATCAAAATTCATAAATTCATAGACAACTGTATACATTTTCGTTTATGGCCATCCAAACGTAACGAAATTGAAAAAATAATTTGATTTTTTCGTGAGATATTTTAATATAAGTACTTTAATAATAGAAATGTCGCAAGCTTTGCATAAGCATAATAAATATATTGAGTTGTCAAAATGATTTCTTGAAATACGCAAAAATACATACATAGTTTTAAAAAAAAAGTAACTAATTTTTTCATGATTTTTACAATTTTCTGTGAATTTTGCAATCGCATTGCGTTTGTTTTTACGTTTCCTTGAATTCTGAATTAACAAGGTTCTATTGTTTCTAGTATTTTGCTAATGAAGAACAATATAAGAGTAACATGACAACACATCACTAAAAACACCTTAAACTAAAGCCTTGTGCTAAGAAGATAGAAATATCCTGGATAGCAACTGATATATTATAAAGCAACACAGCAATAATAGCTAGGGATTCGGAAGTCTATCATTACCATAAATACTGACCGGGCAGTTGATTTGGCATTTACAGATAAGTCCATTAGTTTTCGGTTTGCAGCGGTATTGTCCTAGAAGTGCGATGTACGGATGTACATACTTATATGGAATGTGTATTGCAGTTCAATTTTTTGTGCTTAATATGTATCTTATATCTTAATAATTGAATGAAATATTTTTCAGATATGTTATGTGACACTGAGAAGTGCAACAGTTGTTATGGGAAGGAATGGTATTTCTATGTACATTTCATTTGTATTGGGATCTTTATTAGCTCCTGTAGGATACAGGGGACTCGGATTCAAAGGAGTCACCATAATATCACTATGCTTACAGGTCTGTGAATTAGAAAATTTAAAGGATATGAGCAAGCGATCTACTCCATTTTTGTTATGTCTCCTTTGACTTGAACAGTAGTACAGAATTCTTTTCAATTAATTGTTGTTATGTATTCCGTGTCATTATTGTAATTTGATATATTTTGCATTTCATATCTCGAGTTAACATTAAAATTCGACATTAAAATAAAGTGCAGGTGTATGTTAATCAACAAGCAGCCTACTTCCATAACAGGGAGCAGGTAAGCGAGCACAAAAGCGAGCAACGCGAGTATGTAAATACATCACTCGCACTTACCATGCTTCTGACATTGCCGTTGCCTGGCACTCCCTTCGTTGATGGTTAATGTGCAGACGTCAAAGGACCGGCAACGCCAACATTTTACATTCTGCCCTTGCGCTCGGTTGCCAAGATGTGTAGGACATGCGTGTTCTATCTTTCATGCGTCCGTGTATTTTGTTTGATTGACTGTCAATATTTTCTATATGATTTCTTTTTAAAACATTCACATAAACTCAGGGGGCAGTGCCGAAGCTGCAATTATTTCTATGTCTAATGTTGCCCTTAGTCGGATGCGAAGTTATAAAATATATAATGTGGTAATCTAAGCACTCACTGCCTTCGATGCTGCCACACAAGTATTTTTGGGAGTAAATATAGCAATACGAGGAGCAGTGGTAACGATTGAATGTGATGCCCGCAACGATAGCCTTTTCTTTTTTCCTTATTTTTTTTCAACCTGATAGTAAATTAGCAAATGAAATAAACTAAAGTTGGTGGGGAATATCGTTCACTTATGAAATAGATGAACTATTAATTATAATAATAAGTCAGTTGAGATGGTAGCGAAGATATCAAGACTAATTTACTGTCAGATGACATTTTGAAACTTTACCAGGCTTTGAAGGGATGATTAAGAGTGTAAACATATTGATACAGATATAAAAACATGTTGATATTTTGGTATACAAAAATACCCCATTTAACTAACTAATCTACCATCACTCCGCTTCTCCACAGGTATAGGCAAAGGATAGGATACCACAATCTTCTGTCCTGGCGTACCATTATTACTTATATTATTACTCATCCAGTGTCATATCTTCTCATGCACACTTCTCAGTTTTTAACAGTGCTGTTCTCAAATCTTCTGTTCCTATAGCCTTCAATCATTTTTTACCATCCTCTCCTTGCTCGCACTTTCTTCAATACCAAGCCATTTCAGCAAGCCATTCTTAATTCTATTGATTATGCTTATACATAATAGCTCTTCTTTGCTCCAAATTTATTAATTCTTCATTCTAACATATGTGGATTTCGACATATGGCTCCAAACAACCTCATTTTGGCCCATTCGCTCCACTTTAATTTTTTTGCCAATTGCAGGCTTTCCTTCCATATGTTAGTGTTGCCCCATAACATCATGCATGTCTTGCTTCATGAGGAAACTTCTTTAGTGCCACGTTTTAATTTATTATATATGATTTCTAGCTATTTTCTCTTCTCTATGTGCATTACAAAGTTCAGGATTTGTGCATTTCCAAAAGTATACCAAGCATTTTTGATGTTTCATTACCATTTAAAGCGTTCAAATGCCTTTTCAAGAAAAGGGATGGATATAAGAGACAGATAATTATGATCATGATGTTTATTCCCACAGCGGGTACAGTCATTGGAGCAAGTCAGTACATACTTTATTCTGAATCTAAATTTATATATTCATAGTATAATTGTATGATATTACACTAAATATTCTAATATACAGAAATTCTTCTGTATAATAATTTAAATGTTTTTTTCTGATGGTAATAAAATATTTATTATTGTAGATGAAGTCGCTATCAGATATCTTTATTTAAGAAATAGTTTCTTTTGGACGGAACTAGAATATGGAACGATCTTGGCAGTTAGAATGTCTGTCAATGTAATTGGTAATTTTTAATATTAATTGTTTCTTACTTATAATTTTAGCATTCATATTTTAATATTGTGTAAACACCTATTTTATTTTGTCAGTGGCCAACTTCTCAAGAAATTGGAGCTGCATATTTATTTTAAACCAAACCATTTATGAATAAGACATGATTTATTATAGGTAGATGATATTATTACCAACTGAGAACATTCTTAAAAATATGCCATAAACAGAAGAACTTTTTTTAAATACGTTTGGTTATTTTTTCCATTCACCACGGTCATTGCAATAGTTTTTTTACAAAGGTGAGGACTGTATGGCAAGTACCCGTGTTACGGGAGGAAATGCATAATAAAAAATTTATTTTATTTTTTCTTAACAAAGATTCCTTTTAGCTCGATACACTTAGGCCCGAATACAGAGACAATACTTAATGATTTAAAGGTTATTTGCGGCGCAAATTACATGTTTGAAGTATACTTTAACCTTTCAATCATTTAAGTATTGATTCTGCATTCAGGCTTTAGTCTAGCGGTATTCCAATTTTTTTAAACCACTTATGATAAGTTAGTTAGAAAAATATGATTTGTTGAACTCAGCAAAATAGGCTTCTGTTTCTTGCGATGACTTAAAAGGGGAATCTACTTTTTTTAAATAATTTACTGGTGTGTCACCCATTAAAGGAATTTACTTTAGGATGTCAAAAATAGGTGAATTTTAAGATTTTTTTTTCATAAAAAAAAGCATATCTTTTGAAACTTTAGGGATGATTTATTAGACCGTTCTTTTCTGCCATTTCCACTATATAATTTTTTTTCATTAAAAAATAAAAATGTTGGCAGCACATATTTTAGACATTAATGTTGTACCTCATAACCGAATTTGTCAGTCGACAGTAAAATCAGAGCTTCCAATTTTTGTCTAAAATAAAAAAACTTTATCTTTTATAATGTTCATATAATTCGATGAACTAAGAAAACATATAAAAATTTAAAAATTGTGAGATTTAAAAAAAAAAAAGATTTTTCCACTAAAAATTTGACTTATCTATTACAAAAATAAATGTTTAATGTGTGTGATTGATCCATGTTTTATCAATAGTCACGAAACGCTGCAGAAAATGCCCAAACCGTGCTCCAAAGTTTCTGTTTCATGCGATTCTGTTTTTGTTCCACTGTGACCATATACTCTGTAGTCACCTCAATCCAAGGTCCTGGAAATTTTCGGCCACGCTTCAGTTCAAGGCCAAGTTCCACAATGCAAGAACCTAGGTTTTGGAATAAATCGGTGGACTTGAGATTCAATTGGATGCATTTATGCAGAAAGCGAACAACCCACAAAATGAGTTATATACGGGTTTGGACAGTTTAACACATGTGCTGGAAACATCGAAGCTCTTAAAGGCTATAGTTTAGTTTAATATTTTTTTAATTCACATCACGACCATCACAGTTAAATTAATCTTAAACTAAGTGGTTTGACTCTTCTTTCTGCTTCAAATTTATAAATCCTTTGCAAAAAAAAATATTACATAAACACATCTATGTGGTATGAATGCATTATGCAACTTTTTAATTGTACCTACTGTTACTACGCGATAATAATTTTATAGAAAATATCTAAGGGGGTTGAACATCTCTACGCCACAGATAAAACTTTTTACTTTATGGTAAATAAAATTCATGGAACAAAGAACCCACATAGAAAAAGAAAAGTAGGTACTGTTTTTTGTAGATTTTGAAATTTTGTAAAAAGAATCCAATTTGTAAAACGTGTCATATCTTAGCAAATAAAAGTATTTTTCTTATAATTACAATAAAAAAACACCTCTACAATGAGCCTTATGCGAAAAAATATGCTGTAATAAATAATATATCGACCTATTAGGTTTGTGTAGGTTCTAACTTTTAGAAGCCTTTTTCCCAGTTCCATGTTTTTTGGGTTGGATGCTTTCTGCAGGACTATGTCCAATTGTATCTCCTGTCCGTAGGAAAGAAGACTAATAATATATATTATGGTTGATATAAAAATAAATCAGGTTTTTAAAAAAGAATTAAGTCTACTTTTCTTTATGCACAGGTCTCACGATGATTGTGAAACTATTCAAAGAGAAACTAAAAATTCGTGACGAGGTTATTGGTTTCATTGGTGGAGTATCCGAACTTACTGATGCTATTGTATTTATGTTTGTCACTAAATCGTGGATGATGTTTGCAAGTAAGGATTAATTTATTATCGAAATAATAAAATTAATAAAATGTTTTAAAAAATTGTATAATAAAAAAAAATTTTAGCCTCACTTTTTGGAATATTAAGCAGTGGACCGATAACTGTAGAGAGACCAATAATAAATAAGCATATTCAACAGAATGAACAAGGTAAATTCTTAACGATTCATATTATTTAACTATGATATTGAAAATATTTTTTTTGTAAGGTTTTTATCATTTTATTTGACTTGTATTGAAGCGAAAAAAATTATCATAATCACTATATATGTTACTGAAATGATAGTTCAAGGTTTTGAAAAAAATGACAGAAATATTAAAAAAATAATGCAAACTTTGATATTGCATATCTCATTTGAACATTTTTGACTCATAATCAAAGTAGGAATCCATCTGTTAAGTATTGTGGACTAGTTCTGTTACACCCTGTATATAAATATTAAATTTTGATCTATTTCACAAAATACATGATTTGCCTGAACATGCCTTGTATGAAACATTCCTAAATTTTTTAATCCCTCAATTCATAATATAAACACTGAGAAAGTGCCTGAATATTTTCAAAAAATGATATTGTAAATAAACAGAATTTTGTATCACTGTTTTGTAAATTTTAATTTTTCAGGAAAAATTTACAGCATAATTACTATTTTGGATATGTTTGTTTCATTCTCTGTTGTACCATTGAGTAACTTAGTCTACTCCAGAACATTATCCTGGTTCCCCAGTTGTTTTATGCTGTTGAGTGCCAGCGGTGCAGCTATACAAGTCGTTTGTTACATTGTGATGATAAAATTATCTAAAAAGGAGGAGGTTCGAGAAATGGAAGTTGTATTATCAAACACAGAAAATAAAGACTCTTGAAACTTTTGTGTTTTTGTCTAATCAGAGCCGGTCATACATAATATATTTTAAATAATTCTATGATATGTCCGAGTATGGTAATTTATTTAATTATAAATATTTTTTTATAAAAATATGTATTTATTAATAAAGCACTAATATGACGAAATGTGGGGTATAAAAGCAAAGGCAGCAATATCCAAAATTTGAAAAATATTTTGAATGCAGTCCCCGATGATTACTTATTTAAAATGTACTGTAAATAGTAGCGAAGGAAAAAAGTATATTTCAAAATGAAGATTACAAAATGCACCCGTTCACTACTTTGAAGACAATAAAGTGTGTGCTACATTTATGGTGGGTGCCGAAACAGTACACACTTTATCTACTTCAATAAACTACATGAAGTGAAGTAAATGTAGTACTACAAAATTGTATCTCCTACAATGACCTACAAGAAGTGCTTCTTGAAAAGTGTGCTACTACAAAATTCTCAAATCCATTATTGGTGGGGGGGGGGGGGTTAGGGAGGGTTGTTTCAGTTTCCAGGTATTCATTCCCAAAATTTTCCAAAACATGGGGGAGGGGGGTGGGTTTTTTCAGTTTACAAACTTTCATCAACTTCCCAAAACATAAAATCTGACCGGGGACTGGAATTTAAAAAAGTCGTTTTAGCTACACAAACTTCCCAAAATATACAAATCAGCCAAAAAATTCACAAAATTGGAGTGTGTGTAATTTGAAGTATAAAATTTATAGTGTACGATTTGAAATGTGCGATTCGAAGTGTGCGATTTGATGTGTGCGATTTGAAGTGTACAATATGAAGTGTGAAATTTTTAGTGTGTAGTTTGTAGTGTGCAGTACACTTACAAACATGTGAAGTGTGCGCTTTACTATAATGTAGTACTTAGTACAGAGCTGACCCATCACTATTTTTAATTCCTTACTTATAATCTTCACTAAACATTAAATGCATTACTCACCAATTGTTATTTTTTGCTTACTGCTGCATTTTACGTAAAGTGGAAAAATTTTAACAGAAAATCTTTAAATATAAAAATCAGTAAAAAAAATGCTGCGTTTGTGCATTTATTTTCTTTTGAATTGAAACATAAAATATTTAGTATGATTGCTATTATTCGACTAATATTTAACTAATAGGTATGCATTCAAATAACATTAGCAACCATACAAGTTAGCTCAATTTTCAAAGAATAAATACTCTGGTTAAGTTTGAAAAGGGTAATATTTATAAGTTTGAAAGATAAAATATGATGTTGGAGTTATTTCTTATGAAAGTTAATCTTGTTTACAAATGACGAATTCTAGTATGTCTTCCATTATTTAAATTAAGATAAGTAGGAAATGTTAGATAAAAAGATTTATTAGCCTTCGCTTGAAGAAAAACATTTTGTCTAAATTCAAAATGTTTTAGTATGCATGGAGCGTTAAAAGAAAATATGGAAGAGTGCAATATTCGAGAAGAAACTGTTATATTGAATCACAAAAATAGGTATGTTCAACTAAAATAATGAAGTATATTAGTAAATGATGACATTCTAAACAAAAAATAAACTTTTTTTAAAGTAACGTTTTAGGATTTCATAAATTATATCTATATATACCTATGTATTGAATAAAAATATCTAACTCATGTCTGAAATAATATAATAAATCCTTAATATAACTACTAAGGAATTGCTGTTAGCCAAGCAATCTTTAAAGCCAAGTCTCAGGGCCTTAAATGTGACTTACACATAGCTATCAAATTAATTTTTTAAAATTAAAATATTATCTCCTGATAATATTTATGTAGATCTCATGAATTTGCAATTACGTAGCTACATATATGTATAGACTTATAGTACCCAAACTTGCATAACATACAGTATAGAATTGAACATGACCCAATCTGCATTTGCAAAGCAAAACTTTTTTTTTTCATTCTCGTCATATGGTACCAACCTTTACCACCAAATTTCTGAGATGCAAAAGCAGTGTTTCCCTAGGGTTTGTGTACGGCACTCTTACAATCCAACTCTTTTAGGATTGGCATTAGTACACCTAAATGTAAATTGAATTACCATCTGCATTTTATTGTAAAGCTACAAAAATATTTATAAGTAATGCATATTATAAGCGGATCTGGGTTACATATATTTATTGTATGGAATATTATAAGCATGCACAGCATTTGATGATATCCCACTTGTTAATAATAATATGTTACTGATTGTTTAAGCAATGTTTGATACATACTCACGGCCATCAAATATGGGCTTAAATTTTATAGTCATTTGTTCATTATGACGTAATCTATTAAACCATTGAAATAAACTGTATTCAATGTTCAATAAAGATCAATCATTTATTAAATTTGTACATAAATGTTATATAATTCAGTTATGTATATCTATTAATGTTGTAAGTTGGTGATTTAAGATACATATTATGACATTTTTCTTACAGTCCTAAAAAAATTGTTTCATTTTCTGAGCGTAAATCATTCTGGCATGGAATTACTATGGAGCCCATATGGTTTGGAGCAATTGTCTCTTTGACTATGGGTTTTACAGCATTCCAAAACCTGTTTTTAAAACAAGCATGCACAGTGGACCTTGGATACTCGGAAGAAGTGTGTTTCCATTCAAATGGCACTAATAAAAAAATGATTGAGGTACCTACTGTTGCCAACTAAAATGAATGATAATATGTATGAATGACAATAAAGTAATTGTAAATATATTTACAGTAAAAACCTATTACATAATTCGAACAGAAAATTTGTCGATATTGGGTACCTAAGTAATAAAAATTAAGTATTCAAAATGATTTCATGGAATATGCAAAAACAAGTACATTTTTCACAAAATCAATGGATTTATCCAAGAGTTTTACAAATTTTGACGAATTTCGCAATCGTATCGCGATTTTTTTCGTGTCTTGAATTTTTAATTAACAAGGTTTTGCATAATTCAAAATGTTTTTTTGGGTCCCTTGAATTTCAAATTAACGAAGTTCTACTATATTACATCATTTTAGAAGTGTACCTGCATCAAATTTATTTTAGTAAGTAATTGATTATAATCTGACTTGCTAGGGATATTCCTGTGACGTATTGAAAATAAAATGCATTTAGTACTGTTAGGTAGATTTTCATGATATGTTTTTCTTTATAAAAGATGAAAAAATAAAACTTTAGTTATACCCATTTAGGTACGTAAAAACACAATCCCAAGAAAATGAAAGGATTCACAAAGTGTTAGTTTTGATCAAAAGATATACCTACATTGAATAAGTAAAGAGAAAAACAAAGGAAAATTAAACTTTATTCATCATTAAACAACTTCGATTAATTTATATGGAATCTTTTTTCAGATGCAAAGTCAACAAATAGTTTCAAAATTATCTGTAACGAGTAATTTTGTTGGTGGAGTTATAACATGTATTGTGTTATTATTTTTGGGGCCTTGGAGTGATTCTAGCGGTCGCAGAAAACCAGTTATTCTTCTACCAATTATTGGAATGATGGTTACATCCATTGGTTTGCTTGTCCTCCAAGCATTCCCAAGGATTTCAACTGCATGGGCTATATACATGGAAGTGTTACCTCTGTCCATTGGAGGAAGTAATCCTTTGCTTATGATGGCCACTTTCAGTTATCTGGGAGACGTACGTATACAGATAATTTATTGATTCAAAACTTAAAAACAAAATTCAAAAACTTTTAATCCCCAAAACATGAACCAAGAAGTTCCAAATACTTTTTTCAGAAGTTTCAAATCGCAAGAAATATTTTAAAAATTAAACAGAATATTATTCATTGATATGGCAGTTACTTTGTGATATGATTATTTTAATTTAAACTAAATTGAACGTTGTAATGCACACACGTTGAGTTAAATTTAACACGACTGTAGTTTCGAGAGTCCCTCTTAATCATCAGGTGTAATTTATAAATAACCTAAATACAGAAATTATGAAAATATTTGAGTAGAGTAGAGTTTGCGGAGCAGTCGAAAGTATAGTCGTGTTAAATTTAACTCAACGTGTGTGCATTACAAAGTTTAATTTGGTTTAAATTAAAAAAATTAAATATATTATTTTGAGTATGTTCAAAATTTTCAAGAACACATTTATTTATTTATTTATTTATTTATCGCCCTTATGGGCTTTTACAAATATACAGAATAAAATTTTTAAAAAATAACATAATACAGTTAAAATAATAATACAGTTAAAAGTTACAATAATAATAGTTAATGGTAATAATAATACAGAAAAACATGAGACAGATAAAATAATAATACAGTTAAAGGTACAAATAATAACAGTTAAAGGTAAAATAGTAATACAGAAAAATTTATTGTCCATTTCCATTTCGTTGAGATGTAAACCATTGTATCAGCTTTGTCCGATACACAGTTATACTATCAGCAAAAATGTCATCTATAATATATATTAATTAATGATATCCCCAGGGGGACATCATTAATTAATATATATTATAGATGTCTCATAGAAATAGAGATGAAGCTATTTTTATATGGGAAATTAGGTATTGAAGTTGCTTTTAGCTATTCATAGGGCCTATGACCTATTGTATGTACACAATGTATTCACCAATTCCACCCATGATAGACTACCACAAGTTTTTGGATGTTGTAAGGTATGCAAATTAAACATATGTACAAATTCCTAACCTTGCAAATTAAACATATGTACAATTTCCTAACATCCGCTAACCAATAAACCAAACTATCTAGCAATAGTGGAAGATTTATTATTGTTAAATGCTCTTAAAAAAATGTTTGTATGTTTTAAGAACATTTTATTAAACGTTTTATAAAACATGTGTGTATGTTTTAGAAACGTTTTATTAAATGTTTTATAAAAGTATGTCCCTCTCAAAAGTATGTCCTTTTTAAAAATAATTACACACATATTCATCTCAGTTTTTTTATTGTGTAGTGGCGATTTTGCTTCTGAATCTGTCATATTGCACCTGAGTGCAAGATTATCACCTTTCTAAAATATACACGTCTTTTTTCTCATAATTCTCTTTATCTCTTTTATTCTTTAATTCTCATAGTTTTTTTGTTCTCGTGTTTCAAATAGTTCTGTAAGCATTGAAAGTGATTGTTTTGCATATTATCAACAAGACAAAATATCATTATTGTTTTCATTTTTCTTATGACAGAAAAATCACATTGGAAATGGGGTACTTCAATACCTTTCAGTATATCATCTAAAGATAAATTTTCACTAAAGTTTAAGAGTCAAAAACATCCTTTTTACTTCCTTTCTTTCAACTCGTGGCGTCTGCTTGCTTGTTTTCTTGACAAAAAACTTTGGATCGAATTTTAACCCTTTTCCCGTAATCCAATCGAGCTGAAACTTTGCAAGCAGACTCGTGGCGACGATCAAGAAGATCTATCAAATTTTCGTTAAAAAAAATAAATAATTATAGTATAATTTTGGATTTTTAGAAAATTAAATTAATTTTTTAAAATTGGAAACCATACAAACGTTTGTTTACTACCAACAGCGGCCTGACGACGTTACGGAATATTTAAAATTTGAATTACTACGTCGGTATATGTAATAGGTACTTCACTACGAATTTCGAAAATTTATGACAATTGGTTCACAGATGATAGCAAAATTCACAAATATATCAAAATCTTGATTAAATTGACTGACAAATGTTTTTAGAATTTAATCTTCAAAGCATAAAGTGTCATATCAAAGCTCAAAACATCTGACATTTTAGAAATATATTAAATTCCTGTAAGTTTAGTGTTATGTTATATATTTTAATTCATCTTTAATTGTTGTTATATTTTACAAAGAAAGGGAGTATAATAAAAACTTGGTTTTTATGAGTTAGTTTTTTAATATGTAAACTTCATATGATTATAATCACCCAAATTGAATTTGAGCTCTTTGGTTCAAATTTAGACTGATTTTCCACAGTTCAAAGGGTAATCATCGGTATTAGACAATATCAGTTATCAGTCATCGACAAAAATCTCAAATAACAGTCACCAAATATAACCGGTTAAAATAATGGTTTGATCATCACTAATTTAAATGTTTTCTATTGAACCTATTTTAAGTTCTATTAAATTTCTATTGAACCTATTTAAGTTATATTGACGGTAAAATAATTTACATAATACTTTTTTGTTGCAGATATGCTACAAAACAGGAAGATGTACAACAACAGTGATGGGATCTAACAGTGCTGCTATATCAGCGTCTACTATTGTTGGTTCCTTACTTGCTCCGGCCCTATTGACTAATCTTGGCTTTGTAGGTGTGTTCAGCATTTCAGCACTATTGGAGGTATAAATATACTGATATTGTGTAAATTTTCTACAGTACTAAATGCCATAAATATCTTTTATGCCTTTTTTGGACACACACCATTAGAATAATGAGATAAATTGCACTTTTTGAACACACACCATTAGAATAGTGAGTGTGTGGGCTTATGAAACTTTATTTCACAACATTGAAACGTCACTTCAGAAACTGAGTGCACATTTCTGTGAACTCGGTTTCCAAAGAGAAATAAACCATTTTTTAATGCATCATCAAGTCAGTAGCATTTGAATTCTTCTTCTTTGAGAGAGTTACGTATCTACTAATAAATATTTGCAATTCGGTCAAATTGAGTATTCGGACTTTATTTATAGCACTTTGGAATAAAAGTTTTTACACTACAAGATTCACGCTACCTCATAGTCTGTTGATTTTTCTTGTATAATAAGGTGTTTTATAAATGTCAAGGTATCTCATAACATGTCTATAGCACATCAGTTTTTTTAAATCTTTATAGTACGAGTGATTTCCTTGTATTTAGCATGGTGTCATTTCCTGCTCTATCAGTCCAAGTAATTTTTAGCATGCATCTGTGTACCCACATTTCAAATGCATCAATCTTCTTCAGTACTACTTCAGCAAGGGTCCACCTTTTCCATATATATGTTGAGAATATTCGTAGGTCGATGGAATGAAAGAACGATCTGTTGTTTAATGTTTATTCCTCGACCGGAGTTAGGCTCCGGGAGCAAATAAAATATACAAGTTACAGTGTGAACATAAGTTAATCATCAATCACAAAATAAAATACATAGTAAAAAATCGAAAGTATAAAAAAAGGTCGGACAAAGAGAAATGTACCACAGATATGAGACGCGGACCCAAAGATTTTCTAAACAACGACCGGGCGGTACTTGAGACGAATCCAGACTGTTGCACGGCGTCATCTCATCTGATTCTCTTTGTTCGCATTTGTTTACATAACCGGCGATGTCTCCGCCGCAGACGTTGTTTATGTTAACCTAATAAAAAAGGGTCCCCGCTCGTAGGCAGGTAGGTAGATGGCGCGGGCCGGCTGGGCGCCGCTACATATAGTATGGCGGAGAAAACATAACACCGCACCAATCTCACTCGAAGTAGGTACTACATCTAGGTTGTGACTACAAATAATGTATTTTAGTTAAATTGGCCCTGGCATTTTATATTATACACTCCTTTTCCTCAGATAGCTCTCAGCTCTCATACAATGAGCAACCCATTCAAGTTATTTGTTCTCTTTTTTGTTCCTTATTTCACTTATGTTCTCTTATTTGTTCACTCTTTTTATCCGTATTCTATTTGCCTGAATTTGTTTATTATAAGAAAATCTTGGATTGAGAGTAACTTGGTTTGTGAATGAACTCTTATGGAAAGAATCTTGCGAGCTAAAATGATTTTTTTATGGGGAAAATCGTATTGAATTTCAAATATGTCTCCAGAATGAGTTATGCTCGCAATCCAAGGTTGTGCTATGTCTGTATATTTTGTTTTTGTTTAATATCACAATTCTTATTTTTTTGTAAGTATTTAATTTTAAGCCATGTATCTTGTGCTGTTGATATTGAATTTGAATTCCCATGCAAGAATTGAATTTGTAGAATTGATATACAGGTGATCTTTGTTTAACGTGGGTATGTGTTTCCAGATGATCCATGTTAAGCCAAAATCGTTTATAATTCATTTAAAAATATTAAAAAAACAAAACATTGTGCATGCGTATACATTTAAAAAATGAACATAGGTAATACACTTCTTCAAAAATTTTAGAATTAAAGCACAAGTGAATTTTAAATACGTACATTAATTAAATACTCTCAATAATAATTAAATCTTCTCAAAAACAAACAGTCAACTCTTGTTGTCTCGGCCAACAGTTGTGAAATTGCTACCTGTTTTTAGTCTTTCAATAATTTTTAATTTCATTTTCAAAAAAAGTGCTTCCCTATATTTCTTTATATCTTTTGACCTTTCTAGCATTGTTACAATACATGATATAATTTTGTGTTAGAAATGTTGTGCAGCTTACATAATTTTATTCTAGAATTAACAACCATGTCTCATACCGCAGGGGAATTACCAACTTTGTAATATACAGGGTGTCTCGTAGCTAGTAGCAAAAACTCCGAGGGAGTTTTCTTTGCTTAATTTTGAATAGAAAATATTCTTTACACTTTGGGTGAAATGTCGACAGTTGCGAAGATACGCGACATCAAAGTTTTCATTTTTTTTAATGTTTCAGGCTTATCTTCCATAAATTTTTGGAGTATCATGAAAGTAACTTATATTGAATATTAAAAATTCATTTGCTTTGATACAAGTCAAATTGAATGGTTATAACCTTGTAGAAAATTGAAAAATATTTTTTTTGTAAGATTTTGCCATTTTATTTGTATTAATATGAATGAATATTCCATATACTGTAATGTTACATATAATGAAGTTACTATAATGATAATACAATGTTTTACAGAAAATAAGTAAGAAATATTGAAAAAATATGCAAACTTTGATTTGGCAATCAATTGTCTACATTTCACACAAAGTGGAAAAAAAATTCTATTCAAAATTGAATGAAGAAAACTCCTCAGAAATTTTTGCTACTCACTTACTTAATATATGATAATAATTTTTCAACCATAGCTCTCATCCCTACTATTTGGAATTTGGAAAGTCAAGGATGTTAACATCGCTAACAAAATACCAGCTGTTTTGGATTTGACACTACCCCTGCAAGCATTAAAGTGTATGTTTAAGAAACGTGAAGGGAATAAAAGGAGAAATGTTATCTTGATGGTCATGGTTCCTTCAACTACTACCATAACTTTTGCAAGTATGCTCTTATGCCAAATTAATACAAATTAATCAATACATATATTATTGTATAAAGTATCGCAAATATGTACCCGTATTACAATATTTTTATATGTAGGTTTGTTCTAAGAACACAGATACTGGATTTCGTCCCCAGAGGGATGATTAATTGATTAAGATAAATTATAAAAGTCCCACAGAGACTTAATTAATTAATTAAGATAAATTATTCTTAGAAAATATCTAGATAAAAAAATAATTTAAAAAAAAAACTGGTGTGATATGTGAAATATGAAAAATAAAAAATGGAAATACTGATTTTCAGGCGTATTCTAGTATACATATGTAAAATAATTCGTAAGCATTTCATATACATTAAAAAGTATATTGTTTATTACTCCACTTTAAAAAACAGAGGTATTATATAAAGATACAGAGGTATAAACATTACTAGCTGTGAAAATCTATGTATACATTAGTATATATGTAGTATGTCTATGTACACATAGTTCATGCGAAAAGACTACAGATGTCTCTAGCATAGTCCATTCAAATAAACTAAAGATTCTCACATTTGAATATAGAACTTTCAAATTTTGATAATGTGTGAATGTTTTTCTTATGGAATTAGTGAACGTTGCATTGTGTAGAGAGATCACTTAAGCCAGCTCATACATGTTGTAAGCCTTGAACCATCGTATTAAATAGACTTCCACACACACTTTTCTCATATTCATATCTTTATCTCTGTGAGACTTCTATAATATATCTTAACCTGTATTACGTTTTATGCACTTAAAGACTCCATGATGTTAAACAAAACAAATGCGTTAATAAAAAAATGAATTAAAACATTGAAATGCTTGTTGGTCTGGTGATAAGACACTGGCTTAGTTATCAAGTGGTTGAGGGTTCGAGACTCGTCCCCGAAGACTACTGAGTTTTAGTTCAAGTTGACCTTGTTTATTATTTTTTAAATATTTTAAAGAATTTGTGAGATACCTATATAGTACTGATTTTCAGGTTATGTGCCAATTTCAAAAATGTTATATTTTTTTATATTTCACCGGGAACTTTACATTGCTTATGGAGTATCTGCTCTGAACTTCATTTTCCAAACAATGTAACCAGCATTATTGCACAGCAATTTAAAAGTATTGAACCATGTGTAGGTCATATAGTAATCCGATTAGATAGTGATATTCCTAGAACAATTTGTCAAAATTTTTATAGTTGTTATTTATAGCAAATCGACTGATATTCTTGCTTCAATTCTTATAATTAACAGTTTTCATCAATAGGTAACTTATTATCTCTTAAATAGCTTGCATTTTGAGCATGAGTAATGAAAATCTAGTTTACATCTAATCAAGTTTTTTGTTGAATAATAAAGAGATCTATTTGTATTCAAAGTATGTGACATTATCATCAATTATGATCATCTTTGCATTCAACTTAGACATATGATTATCTGTTGCTGGTATCTACTGTCTGCCGTCCAGTGGACCATCAGCCTCACCACATTTCACCTTTCGAGGTCCGAGTTATCCATTCACCCATTACCCACTTTATCTCACCTGTTATTCTCTCAATTTTTTTAATTTCATTATATGATTTAATAAATTTTCAGCTGAAATAACTCTTTTATACTTGTATTTGAGATATAAATTTGAATGGACGGAAGTTGAATATGGGATATTTAGTGCGGTTAGAGGAGTCACTCATTTCATTGGTAAAAATATTTTGTTTTAATTTTTATATCACAGACAGAATTGAGATAGAAAATAAGCATTTAAAAAAATGATTCTAGGTACTCTTTTAATTATAAAGGTTTTAAAACATAAATTGAAACTAAAAGATGAAACAATTGGCCTTATCGGGGGAATTTCCCAGCTTTTAGGATCATCCACTTTAATATTGAGTTCTCAGCCATGGATGGTTTTCATGTGTAAGTATTGACATCTAAAATTATTTTTGAATTAACGGTAATTTGAATTAAATTAATTACGTATAAATTATATAAATTTAAAAATTTTACACACAACAGAGTGTGATTTTTTATCAAAACTAAATTTTGAGAGGTGCAGTTTTTTTCATCAACAGGTGTATTTTTTGAATTTATGTGTATAGTCCGTCCAACTTATCTGGAGAATAAAGGAGGGCGTCCCAATCGTTGTGGTACTGCCCATAGTGTAAAAATTATCTAATTTGTAGGGAATTTTATGCAAATTCGTTTTTTCTTAAACAAGTTATTAAGCAGTATACGACACAATAAAAACAAAAAATGTAAACTAACGTACAAATAAATTTATCAAAATATACATTCGTAAAATACACAACGTCACAAAATGGCGTTTTTTCAAAATCAAAGAAAAATACCATTTTCAGGAAAAAAAGCAAACAATAATAATTCTTTTAGGCTGGCGCCACATTACGCAGATCTTCCGCCGCGTTTTTTCCGTTGCGCCAAATCGGCAAAGCAAATAGATCGACCGATCATCCGCGTAGTGTGTTTAATAAGCGCATATTGTATGGAAAGAAATGTAGCGATGTTCCACGACAGAAGAGACGCGGCGGAAGATCCGCGCAGTGTGGCGCCGGTTTTATTCGGTGTCTCATACCTAATGATCATGACCACCATGTTTAACTCAGTAACACCTAAGGATATCAATCGGTTTAGGGCCGTTGTATCAACTTGGTTTATAGTAATCTTTCGTTCAAAGCATAGATATTTTGCATTTTCCACCGATCAAACAACTCGCTCTCGTAAAAATCTATGCTTTAAATGAACTATTGCTATAAAGTAAGTTGATGCAACCAGTCTTTAATTTGCATAAATAAAAAAGTTTATTTTTGAAAAAAGATGTTTATACAAATGAACTCGTTAATGAATTTTGTAATAAAAAGTATAAATAATAAAAATTCTATGTAAAAAATTATCGAATGAAATATGTTCTAAAACTTTTCTCATCTTACGGCTTCTAATTCAATTTTTCCACTTATCCTTGTTCTTTTTTTTCCGGGTGTAGATATTTTAATGCCCATTTCCACGGCCACTTTACCTTCTTTAACTATTTTGTAAATTGCCGATTCAGAAATACCTGAAGAAATTGTATAATAGTAAATAAAAAACTAAGTATGGAAAAATCATTATAATTGCATGGCAGCATTAACCTGAAGTGGCGGCAATAAGTCTATGAACAAAATCAAACGGTATAATTGGGGCTTTTAGACGTTGTTCCTCTTCAAAAAACGTGTGCATTTTCAAGATTATTTCCCGAACACCGCTTTTAATGGTTTTTGGCATGGTGACAATCTAAAATGTTCTTAAAAAACTATCGAAACAGTCGTGAACCTCTCTGTAAACAAAGTCTGTCAAAGGTCCGTCAGCTGTAGATAATCCAATATGGCGTCGTTAGTTCCAAATTTGGCCATTCTTCAGATAAGTTAGACGGACTATAAGCAGTATACGACACGATAAAAAACAAAAAATGTAAACTAACGTACAAATAAATTTATCAAAATATACATTCGTAAAATACACAACGTCACAAAATGGCGTTTTTTCAAAATCAAAGAAAAATACAATTTTCAGGAAAAAAAAACAAACAATAATAATTCTTTTAGGCTGGCGCCACATTACGCAGATCTTCCGCCGCGTTTTTTCCGTTGCGCCAAATCGGCAAAGCAAATAGATCGACCGATCATCCGCGTAGTGTGTTTAATAAGCGCATATTGTATGGAAAGAAATGTAGCGGTGTTCAACGACAGAAGAGACGCGGCGGAAGATCCGCGCAGTGTGGCGCCGGTTTTATTCGGTGTCTCATACCTAATGATCATGACCACCATGTTTAACTCAGTAACACCTAAGGATATCAATCGGTTTAGGGCCGTTGTATCAACTTGGTTTATAGTAATCTTTCGTTCAAAGCATAGATATTTTGCATTTTCCACCGATCAAACAACTTGCTCTCGTAAAAATCTATGCTTTAAATGAACTATTGCTATAAAGTAAGTTGATGCAACCAGTCTTTAATGTGCATAAATAAAAAAGTTTATTTTTGAAAAAAGATGTTTATACAAATGAACTCGTTAATGAATTTTGTAATAAAAAGTATAAATAATACAAATTCTATGTAAAAAAATTATCGAATAAAATATGTTCTAAAACTTTTCTCATCTTACGGCTTCTAATTCAATTTTTCCACTTATCCTTGTTCTTTTTTTCCGGGTGTAGATATTTTAATGCCCATTTCCACGGCCACTTTACCTTCTTTAACTATTTTGTAAATTGCCGATTCAGAAATACCTGAAGAAATTGTATAATAGTAAATAAAAAACTAAGTATGGGAAAATCATTATAATTTCATGGCAGCATTAACCTGAAGTGGCGGC